>CAEFZX010019545.1:0-59131 GCA_903066825.1 Alfaro cultratus | reverse complement strand
AAATTTAAATATGAATTTTGAGTTAGTTTGTTGAATGCAGAAATGTACATATATTATTTAGATTACCATTGGAATTAATGAAGTACCTTTGAACTGTACTGTAATTATATAAAATCTGTTACTAGAGGTTATGTCACCACAGCACACATGCTTTGTAATCTATCTTGTTTTATTGTATGATTTACAAGGTGATGCAACTAGATTTTTTTTTTATTCAAAGGGTATATGGTAAATTAAGTAAAAAAAACATTATGAACCAACATGAACCTGCTCATATCCACCTACACTGCAAGACAGTTCTCCAAACTATTTATAGGCATAGCTCAATGCTCGATGTACTGTTCATAGCAGAAAATAGCTCAGGCTTTTTGAAATGTATTTTTGTGTCTATATACTTTTCAATTGTTGCTTCATTTTTGCTTTCAAAAATAAAGGCATGGATGAAACAATGATGTGCATGTGGTTAGAAATTTTAGAACCTCCTCAAGCCTAATATCTATCTAAAAACCTTGGATTTAACAGAGAGTTCACCTTCTATTGACCATGACTTTCCATAATGAAATCTTTGACCCAGAAATTGAGGAAATTTATCTTTTAGTCTCTCCAGACATTTAGTTATCTCTTTTGTACTCTACTCAACATTGTGCTTGACGTTTAAATCTCCAGGCATTTGGGCACAATGTCGATTTTAAAGATGTTTAAAACATTTTGTTACAGTTACACCAAACCTTAAAGGCAAAAATACTGAGGCTTTGAACCTGTTGTATATTCAGTTTGGTGACAATATAGGAGAGCTGATAATAATTGTCAGAGTGCAAAGAGATATTTGTTCTAGGAATTTAAAGAAAGAACCCAATTAAATATAATTTACCGTCCTCTGTGACATAACCCAATCTTAATTTCAAAGTGACTGTATAGACAAAATGAAGAACTTAATTAGATTGCTTTCGTTTGATTCAATCTTGACTTTGAGATTTTTTCAGTAAGTCTATGCTTGAGCAGTCATTTGTTGCAAATATTGACTGTTCCAGTAGTCAAAAGAATATTTTTCAGCATTTAAATTAGATGATTATACTTGTACTTGCAGATCAGTTGTACAATATCTTTCTCTGTCACACAGCTTCATTTCGCAATTTGGACCAAATGTTACTTTTTTTCTGAGAATGAAATATGCCCTTAAGTTATATTTGTGTTACTACTTGCCACTCATCATCAGCTACAGTTTCATGAGTTCATGATTGGACAGTTGATCCATGATGCTAAGTAACTTAAAAGGGGATCAGGGAGGACGGGAGAAGATTTCCATTCACATAGTGCCATTTTATACCATAATCAAGTTATTATGTTACCTTCCGTTGTATGCTTTGTTTATGATAGCCTTATTTGACGCCTTGAAATTGGCCTCATTCTCACAACAGCAATGCTTTTCCAAATCATTCACTGATGCTTTTTATATTTTTAATTTATTTATTTCGAACATGATAGTAGTAAAAAATCATGCACAAGAACAAGGAATGCAAAAGACATATATTTTTGTACCACAGTAATCTTTACATGATTGAAAAGAAGTAGGAAGAAGTAAAAAACTTATGATCTCCCACCCCATAAACTCATACAATATTTTCAGATGGACCCTCATTATTAAATAAATCAAAAACAAACAGGTTAATTAATTTTCCATTTTATCTGGGTTTTCATACGTCTAAGCATCCTTACATCCATAGCCACACACTTGTATGCGTTAGCCTCCTTTTACATATACACATTAGTGCTATTTCTCACCCATATTTCCATATCTTGTGAAAATGACCTCCTTATATTTTCTTTTAAATTGTATTAAATTTAAACTTTGTTTTAACTCCTCATTTAACTTGTTCCATAATTTTACCCCATGAATTGAACTACAGTTGCTGCTGTTGCTAGTCTGGTGGAGTTATGTGGGAAAGGCGTGAGGGATTGGTGGTCTGGAGTTCGGCTTGAGACTGAAAGCTTTGGATAAATCGGTGGTGCGTTGAATGAGCAGGTTTTCACAACTCTTCTCACTAAAACCAATAGTCAGACGAACAAGCAATTATTGGCTATGACTGAGGTGCAATTTTTTTAAGCCACAAAACAAAGACAAAATTAAGTTTTGCTAAAAGATAATGTGTTCTCTTCTTTTACAAATTACCTTAAGCGTAATTAAGCGTAAAGACATGTTCATTAACAGGAGTGTCTTGGATAACCACTGCAGAGAGCTTTATGTACCTCACTTTTTAATAACAAGCAAATAAATCAAATAAAAGCAGACTTCATATCTGTGATTTTTCTTACTTTATGTACATTTTTATTAACATGCATTTGACTTCATTAATCAAAAATAATTTATTTCAAAACACAATTATTCAGTTCTGCATCCCTGTTGGTGAACAGGCCTACACCAAAGATTTCAGCTTTTATCCAGCAGCCTCACACTTTTGTCTCTGTTCTCCAGTCTGTGAGCCAAAAGCTGCAGACAATAGTTTTAATGGGATTAAAAAGGGCATTAGGAGGAGTTCCCATGGATCACAACACTCTCAACAGATACAACTCCGCAAGTGGCAAGGAAGACAGCAAACACGGTGAGATTGTTTGCCATTTCCTGCAACAATAAAACTGACCTTCCTTCGTCTCCACAGGAGTAAACAGCCTTTGGGACCTGGGGACCTGGATGGAGGGTCAGGATGGGGTTTTGGGTCTGTGTTCTGGGGGCCTTGAACTAAAAACCCAATTAACCCCACATTTCAGATAGACCTAATTAGGCTTGTCAGATGTGTGGCAAATTCATTATGTTTCTAATTAAGTCCCTATCAGACCCAAAGAAATAATGGCTTTTATGGTGCATCAAAGTGTAGCTGCACTGTGTGACATGAATGGAAGACAATCTGCTGGCAATCTTCCTGAGCTTGTTCCATGGAAGTTGTCTCCTTCACAATGGACTCCTTGGCTAGTCTTTGCCCTTATTATTAGAAATGTCATTTTAAACTTTACAAAGTTCTCAAAAAATGAATTATATGTAATTTTGCCTGATGCTCCTTCAACAGTGTGCCACAGAAAAATATTTCTGAGTTGATTCAAGGACAAGCAAACAATTAAAGCACTTGAAAAGACATTTTGACTCTCAAGCCCTTTGCTATCCTCTTCAAAACAGACTTATCCTTGTGCATTCAAACACAAATGCATTCATCCCACAATGGGAGCATCTCAGCAAAGATATAAAGAAGTATTGGTAAACATGTCACAACCACTCAAACAAAACAGCATTGCCAGCGGGGCTCTTACCCTTTATCTACTTCATGAATTTATATGCCACTCAAGGGAAACCAAAGAACGGGAGTCTTTGGTTTTTCTTTAAAGATATAAGAACAAACAAAGTACAAGCTTTGGATGAAAATGTACTCACCGGCGCAGATTTAAATAACTTGAAGATGTTATACTCCAGGGAGCTGAGGGGGGGGGGAAAGGGGAAGCACCTGCAAAACACTTGGAATGCAAACAGAAAGATGAGAAAAGACGGCCCCAATCGTCAAAAAAAATGAAGTAAAATAAACAGCCATTTTGAATACAACATCTTTTGTATTTTTTTTGTCAAAGAAACCACAATGTGACATAAGATTTTGTTGACTTTGCACTTAATATAAGCCAATGGACCAACAGCACCAGATGACATGGGTTTTCAAATCATCAATGAGTTAAAAAACCTGCCACTGGACCTCAAACAACTGGCATTCGGTGCCTACCTACCATTACTTCAACCTTTATTTGGTTAGAATGATTACAGATTACAGCACATTTCTTCCAAGGACTCCTGCTCAAGATAGTGGCATAAATGTAGGCTAAAACAGTTCCTAGTAAAACATAAACAGAAAAAACAGACTTGAATAAAACACTTCCAGTAGTTAATGCGAAATTTAAATATTTAAAATTATACCAACTGAAGTCCAACACAATTCTTTACCCTGAAGAGTAAAAAGCGCTTTTCAAGACTGAGGACATTTTTAAGGTAATTCTATTAATGTGAAGCAAAAACAAAGTTTTCTTTTCACTCTGGAAACATTTAACAATACTCTATAGACCTGATATAATAAATAATAGAATCATGCAACAAAACATTTGGAAGTTAAGCAGTTGTTTTATCTAACTAAAACTTTTGAAATAAACAGTAACAAGGGCGTTTGTCCTCTGATTTAGAGAAATCCGTTCCAAGGATTCAAACAAGGGACAACGATGAATCAGTGAGCCTGAATTTGTTACAAAGTATAATCCTTCATGATATACTTAGTCCACTGTTTTTCAAATGGAGGTAGAAGCTTGCATATAAATAATATCATCAAAACCAGTAATCGGAGGAAAGAGGTTTGCTGAAGTTTTTTTCAAGCTGCAAAAGAAAGCTGCACTTCTAAACACATTTAAAAAACTATTTTAAGTCAGAGTTGTCTTGTATTTTTCAACATGATCATCAAATGATTATTTTCCATCATATTAGATCCCAAATTATTTAAATGAAGTCACAATTTCTGAGACACTTCAGAAGTTGTTTTTGGTTAAGGAGTGGCTTAAAACAAAGAAATACTCTGATTATATCCAGAGTCCCTCAAGAGCCACTGTCTGTGGGGCATGACTGATCCTGATGCTTATCCACCTATTTCTGCAAGAGTTTTTCCTTCCACTTGACCTTCTATTGACATGTTTGGATGCAGCATTCTGTAAAGTCCCAACTTTTCTTAGTAATGACCTTTTATGATTTTGTGTTGTTTGAGAAAGTGCCAATGATTGTATAGGCCAAAACATGACCATAACACAGCATCTTTTTTCTTTTTTAAAAATCAAACTATGTTTTTGAATTGGTCTTAGTTAGTATTCAAATTTCATTAGTCTGTAAGCCATCATCATAAATGAAAGCAGAAATATAAGAAGCAGATCAAACTATATGTAGTAAATTCATATAAAATATAAGAGATACACTTTTTTGTTGAATTCTTAAAACAAATAGCCTTTCAAAGATACTTCAGTTTACTGGCATGGCATCTGTATGTCATGTCCTGACATGGAATATGACATGAATGCCAGAGTGATGGAAATCAGCCTAAAATGTTGAGAGAAATGTATGGACGACCTGTAAGATGAGAGTGTGTGAAGGCATTAATCTGCCCAATGTTGTAAGGAAATCTTCATGACCTAAAGAGCATCCACAGTAGCTTTCATCAGGGGAAAATGAGAGAAATTCAGACCACCAACAGACATCCCACATCTGTCCAACCAGAGTGCTTGGGAACAAAGAGGCTTGGTCATACAGGTAACCAAAAACCCTATGATCAGGATGAATGAGATGCAGTGTTCCTTTGTAGAGAAGAGATAACCTTATAGAAGGGCAACAACCATCAGCTCACCTGTCAGATTATTGCAAAAGCAGCAAGAAGAACATAATTCTTCACTGAAGAAAAAAATGTGTGACAAGCCAATCATTATGTGGTGCTATTTCTCTGTAGTGAGCATTTGACTAGGCAGGATAAATGGACAAAGTGTCAGGCAATCTTAATTAAAAACTACAGGGTGTTTAGGACCTCAAACTTGGAGAAACGTGAACTTCTCAATAACACTACTGCAAAAAGTAGACAGTTTATTCAGGAAAGGTCTGTGAAAGTTCTGGAGATATTAGTTGTGTGCACCAATTAAGTTGCTACATAACAACTAAACACTGATGTGGCAATAATTAGTTGAAGAGAACGGGAATTACTGAAAACTTATTAATATATATATAAACTCAGAGATACATTATTAATGAGCATCAATTTACCAGTAGAAAAGTAATACCATGTAACATTGAAACAGAAAAACATTTGACAACTTCTGACATCAAAAGTAAATGGAGTTCTGTGCTTATTTATGAATAAGACGTGGTCTCCTCTAGCGCTACTTTTGTTTTGATAAAAATAAGAAAATTGTTTGTGAAATTTTAATAGGAGCTGTAAATTTATTGAATTCTTTGAACAGAGTTGGAATCAGGCTTTGCAAACTAAGATTTTTGCTTAGTGTACAGAGGGTTGATCAAATTAGTCATCAATAAATAAATAATATCAACTCTTGTCTGACTCCTGGAAGGTAATTGATTATCCAAAGAAGCCTTGCTTTATTGGTGAGAAATATATTTTTTTTTTTCTGGTTAAAATTTCTCAGATTCATTCAATTACTATGACTTCAAACAAAGCTTGTCTTGAATCGCTGACTAGAGTTCTGCTCCAATACTTGGTCACATATAATGTTTGACTAACCACAACGTTAATCGCATCGCCCAGCTAAAACAGCAATAAGCCCACAGCAAAATATTTGAAGCTCAGTCTGCTGTGTTGACAAGTGACTTGCTCCACTTCAAGGCAATGGATCACTCAAGAGCCCACTTTTGCATTCAGTAAGAGGAGTCACTGTTCCCTTAATTGTAAATCCTTCTTGCAAGGCTCTTAGTGCAGTATATCTCTGTGTGTGTGTGTGTGTGTGTGTGTGTGTGCTTGCCTCTGCATGTGAGTGTGTGTGCAGCTGGGAGGGCTTTTATTTTATCGTCCAGTGGAGCAGAAATATGGCGGCAGTTGGAGAGCAAAGCTGCTCGGAGACATTCTGGGGAGTAGTGCAGGTTCCTCCTGGGAATAATAGGTACTGGGAAGCAGGTGATTGCCTGGATAGCCCAGAACTATTCTTTGTTTTTTTCCCTAATGGTGCTTTCTACTTCACTGAAGGTACTTAAGCTAATTCTGGGTTATATGTTTTACCTACGGGCATAAAAAAGTACTCCCTCCCGCCAAAACATGCTCTTTTTTTTCGTTTTGTTTTGCTTTGTTTTGTTTTTGCTGATATTCCATATATACTAAAGTGAGGATGACACAAATTTAACAGTACCCTCTGCCTGGTTCATTTTTGAAGGACTTGGCCTTGCCTGCAAACTTGTCCAGTGGCTGTGAGGGTGAGCAGCTGTGCTATTTTTTCCATTCATTTGAAAAGGGACTTTTGACAGTTGTGTTTCAAGACACTGGTTTCGTCTGTCAGTGTTAATACAGACACAGCTGACAGCTAAAGGGATGCCTGTCAGGGTGACTGAGTGGATTATCATGTGATAGGCAGGTGGCTGTGATTCAATTATAAAAAAATTAAATCAAAACCAGTGGATTCAGAAAAAATATGTTCATTCAATATGTCACAAAACAAGTTCTTCTGATCAATGTCTAAGCATGGTTTTTTTTTTTATAAATATATTTGAAGTACTGTAAGTTCATGTAAGTCAGCTAAAACTAATACATCTCTAAATCTAGTGAGGAATGTCATAAAATCAATGCTTTCAGTTTTTCCTTTATTTTTAGAAATAAATTAAAACTCACCTTTTCTTTGCAAGGAGTGTATTTTCTTCGCAAGAAATTCAAAAAATGGCATTTCATAGTAAAAACACACAACCTCCACAACCCCAAAAAAAAATTATTTATTTCATTACCAAAATGAATTGCTAAAAGTTTAAATAAAGCAAAAGGTTGACAGCGCATGTGCAAAGCCACTTCAATCAGATCCCACCCACAATTAAGGTCTTTAAAATTGTTCTTGCATTACATTGACTTGACCTGCAGCCCTAATTGAACCATTGAGTTACAAAATCAGAATCAAAAGAATAAAATTCTATTCTATTCTATTCTAAAATTCATTCGCAGCACTATTAATGCTGTATTTTTACCCAATTTTTCTCTCCAATGACATTATTCTTTTCTCTTACAGCTTGCATCAATATTATATGGATGTTGCACTTTATGTAAATTAGACCACTGTGTTGTTTTTATAGGCTGGTTTCTGACTGAGAGAAGATTTGAGTTTTTCATGCTGCAGATAAAGTGCTAAATGTACGTCTCATGCTGTCAAAGAGCAGCCGTGGCATTGCATTTAACAATGTGAAAAAAGAAGGAGCAAGCAAAAGCTGGACCAGCAGGTTACAGGGTTTATGACATAATCTATCAATATTTTGCAACATGACACAATAACGTCGATTTGAGGTTTCAAAGACCCTTGAGTAATCTATAAGTGTTGACGTGACAAAGAGAAGCCTGCTTAGTGAATACCAAGAATGAAGCAGAATCACAATTGCCTTGAAATTGAATTGAGATTTACCAAATTTCCTCCAATCTAATGATGTTCATAATCCTATTAATTGGATTTCATTCAACCTCAGATTCAGAAAATGTAAAAAAAAAAAAAAATTATTTGGTGTAAAAGACGAAAGAAAACCCACAATAAGAAAGTGAGCCTTCATATGATGGAACTAAGATAAGAGCAAAATTTACAAACCCCCAAAAAATTATTTAATAGCAACAGGGTGATTGTTTTTCCATCGCCTAAAGGAAGCAAGTTCTCATTTCTTTTACATCAATCCAGTTGAGACTTGCAGTATCTTGTAGAATGAATTTTTATTTTAGGTTGAAAGGAGAGTTGTTCCTTTTCGACATATCACAAGCCGATACTGGCAATTTGTTGGAACATTTCCTTTGGTTGTGGACAACTTCACACAGCCATCAGGGATTCTCATTTTCCTCCTCTTGAAAGCTTTGGACGAAATCACATATTCAGCTGACCACAGCTGACCTCAATCCAACACAAGTATTAAACAAATCAAAGCATACTGACACGTTATGGCTTTTTCATAACAGTAATTTTACACTCCATTTTGAACACAACATCACTTTGAATTTTCACCACTGTAATGCTGAGGGGAAAAAAGATGTTTCTGTTTCTTTGGAAATCACTCATTGAATCTTATCAAATTTCCCATAACGAGTGTGTCATGGCAACAATTATCTAATTGTGAGGATTTTTTTTTTCCTGTCACTGTAAGGCTCCTTCTTACTTTTCATGTAAGGGGAGTCACACCCAGCTCCAAAGATCCAAACCAGACCATTCTTTCATTAGCTTGAAGAAGTACTGTATGCCACAATGTAGCTTTCTTTTTAGTTTTTGATGAAGATGAACATAGCGTTTGTTGATGTGAAGTAGTATAGTCAGTGGCTTGTTACGGAGAAGAGGCTTCATGACTAACTGCTGTGGAGGCAGCCACCTGACTGGGTTGACTGAATGTTGCTTAGAGACTGCAGGGTTCCCCCCCCCCTTTCTGATGGTTACTCCTCAAAATCTGTGAATCCTGCTGCATGTGTTTCCACCCTGCAACTATCTCCTTCGTCCATCAGGAGAGATGCTGGCTATGATGTAATTTATTTAAGATGCTGATTCAAAACCCAATGGAGTAATGGAAGTGTGGAGAGCATCGACACCACCACAGTGTTTACTGGACTCTTCTTGAGCGAGACTGCTGACCAATGGGTCCATTGACTCCTTAGGCAAGTTTTCCTGATGTTTCATCAAATTATGTGGTCAGTGTTTCTCTCATCTCTAGTCGTATTTGATGATTGTCATCTAAAGAAACAGAAGATTCATTGATGGCCTCCTGACCAGAAAATGCAATTAGATTCCACTATATACTTTTGAAATACATATGAAAAAATGCCAATTAAAACCCAGAGTAGTGACTTCACTTAAGGTTTTTTTTATTATTATTACATCTTGCAGCATAATGATTCATTTCTATCAACCAATATTAATACAAAGCAGAGAAAGTGAAACTCATTCTAGAAGCATGGCTGCATTTAACTCAACATACGGGAAAAACAAGCCATGTTCCATTTCATTTTACAGCTCATTTGGTAAACTAAGCAGACAGTCCTTTATTGGCTGGTGGATGAGGGTGAGCAGGAAGCAGAACACAACCCTGCTTGGATTGCAGCAGAATTAGGACAGAATTAGAAAGTGTTTTACTCTTGGAAGATCACAAGATGTTGAAACTGAATTTTAGTTTATTTAGAGCAATATTGACTGAAATAATCACATCGGTTACCATCACTGCCTTACAAGCAGACATCAGAATAAAGACAGGTAAATCTAGTCAAATCTAGTGTGAATAACAGCATAACAGCAGTGACTGCAGGTTGTCCTAATCTGTTCATTTTATTGTCCTATGATCGAAACCAACACTGATATAAAGTGTTGTCTTAAATTACAGGTATCCACTGACTTAATTACACACTGAAACACACGTTGTTCTCAACAAGATTTTAAACAAGAGATTGAGAAGGTTTCATTGTTCTGTGGTTCACAGAGGCTCTTTGTTGTAATAACAAGGGGCCTGAATGTGTTGTCTGAACTCTGTGCCAGTGCTCTCTGTGGAAACCATTAGTCACCACCGCTGCTTTTGTATTTGCCTACCAGTGTGGTGACTTTTTACTTTGTGATCCTGCTGTCTTTGTCAGCCGGTTTCACACTGGCATTTTAAGCTTGGGTTTTCATATTGCAGACAAATGCTAGAGGTCAGGGACCAGTGGTTTAGATATAAAGAAAACCTGTCTTTTGATCCACGGTCACTACTGAATACCTGAGATCTGTGAAGATTTGAGAGATAAATGGAAATGATTCAAGCTCTGAATGTGTATTAAACATGGTTGAAATACTTAGAGAGAGGTCAGTGTAAAGAATTTAATAGCAACGGTCAGAAATTATGAATAAAATAAATTATTGTTGTACTTAGGCAAAATGTCTGTCTGTGCTTTTCATCAGTGTATATATTTCTTCTTTTTTTCCCTCTCTTCTACTTTTCAGAACGAGTTCCATGAAATAGCCTTCTTTGTGCCACATTGTTTAATTTGGCCACAGAAACCTTGAGGCACTTATCCCAAATGGCTGTTCTTGCCTTTCAAACCTTAAGATACCATTACGATAGTATTTTTGTCTAACTTGTTGCTGCCTTACAGATACATATCTTGCTGTCTGATAAAGAAATATGTGTAGCAAACCTAACTTTAGGTTTTCTGTTTGCAATTAAAGATGTTACAACGTGGGTTCATTTTAGTCGGATCCTATTTTAGTCAAATAAAGCCAAGTAATTAGAATAGTTTGCATTGTTAGCAAAAAATTTGATTTCCTACTTTGTGGGAAAGTCTTCCAACAGGATGCAGAAATTTCCAAATCCTTAGGTAAGGTGTTCATTCTGTACTGACTGCTTTCTAACAGGTTGCACTTCAAACTTTGGACCTATTTTAGTGCACAAAATGTTATTTCAGCTTAAATATGTAGAGTAGAATTATTCATATTATGACATGCTGTAACACAGAACCATGTGGTCTAGATTGGTGGATGGATCAGTGTCCTCAGTCACAAGAATAAAATCTAATAGTAGATGTTACTTTTTTCAGCTTAAGTCAATATGTTTCTGTTTTAATGCACCATTACCTAGTGTGTCACCAGAAAATTACTCTAAAGTGGCAGTCAACATCCCAAATGTTGATTTCACACAATCCTCTTTGTTCTGTGCAAAAATAAACCCCAATGAACATCATACAAACATGCCAACTTTGATACCTTTACCAGCTTTTAAATATTTAGCTTATTTTTATTTGTTTTGTATAAAGCCTCAACTGTTTTATAGAAATCTAAAAAAAACACCACGTTAAGAGACCGCGCGAGTGTCAGTTAGCTGTGAAATATGTTGATTTTAAGGGAGTAGAAAAGAAGTTAAACCCACTCTCTGGTCGACTGGCACCACAGGAATTCACAATATGGCACGAGAGGAAGTATTTTGTTTACCTTTCTCAACTAGATCCTTCTGTCAAGCTTAGTCCCTCCATAAATGTGGTTAGATCTCCATCTGTGGTTTATCCCCCTCACAGATGTTTCCACTGGCCAAGTGTTTTCTAACAAACCCTCAGCATGTGCCTTGCAGAAATGTATTTAGAGTCTAATATAATTACTCTACCCTCTTCATAAAGCATCATAATGTGTCAGTCGAAGAGTTTCATAGACAAAACTGCATATATTTTATATTCTGAACAATGTTTTCATTGGTGTATCCAGCCAACTGCTGAGCTACATTAAGGTTTCAAATTATTAATGGTAGGTTGTTGTGCCTCCGTTGAAATGCCGCTTACATTACTTACTGTAAGTGGCTGTAATTTGCTCAGTATTTTAATAGGTTAACTTTTTATCAAGTATCCTGCTAAAATACTTTCGAATGTGTAATTTAACACTTTTCCATATAGAGGAACTTAAACCATGAAACTATATTGAAAAATATTATAATTATTTTTACGTTGACTATAACCTAATATAGTTTTAAGGGGTCCGGATTGCATTCTGAATCTGTGTTTTTATGCATTATCTCATAAAAAGAAGCTTTTAAGACATCATACACACATACACACACACACACACACACATATATATATATAAATATATATATATATATATATTTATATAATTAGTAGTATATCCTGATCAAATTTTACTGAAATATATTTAGTATAATCTCAACTCTAGTGCTCAGTTGGTCACATTTTTGTGCTCCATGTCTATATCCAAGTCTATAGATGCCTGTGCATCTCTTCAGGCTGCATACAAATATCAACTTCTTACAAAGAGTGTTTGCTCTCTGAAATGAGCCGTCATGCTGACTGAAGCTTCAGAGAACGTGACCAAATATAACCTTACCACAGCAGCTTGATTCTCTGCGGATCTCAAAATGCTGTTTCAGAACCAGTGCAGTAATCCCATTTTAACTGCTTATGTGGAACATGGGGTAATTTGAAAGACTTAAAAATCTTAATGTTAAAAGTCTATTTGAGTGAGAGGAGATCCTTTTTCTAAATTTAAAACTCACATGTATTTTATTTTGATTCTTTTATGTGCACGCATACAGTGCGCAAACAGTATTCCCTCTATTTAATAGTATGTTTTTACCAGAAACTCTGAGTGAGGCATCAAAACATTTTTCTATTGCTCCATGCTTTATTTATCAAAAGTAATTTTTCTATTTATTTCATAAAAAGGTTAAAATGTCTGTGGTCCTGACTATGATATTTGACTTTTTTTTATTATTATTATTTTTGGATTGTTTGTGAGAAAATGCAATTAATATACTTTACAATTTCATTTTAATGTTGAATTTGAATTTAATTTGAATGTTTGAGAATAATTTGTCAATTATCCTCAAACTACACAGAAGAGAACATAGTCAGTGTTTAATAAACACTGACTAAGGCTACTCGGGTTATGGGGGGCCGGAAGGTTGTTGATGTCTGCTAATAATGCTGTTCCGAACGCAAGCTGAACATCTACCTGAATACTACCAAATTCTTAGTGTTTTTCAATTTATATTATGTCACAAGGGTTCTTTTATAAACATAGTTAATTGTAGACAGAGTAGACTCGCTACAGATTGCTTTTAAATCCTTGTTTAGGGTGCTGGTCTATTAAGTCTCTGCTCTGCTGCTCTCAGATTGCATTTTGCCTAACTCATGTCTTCTCACTGGATAAATAACCATGCAAATCTTAACTTTAATATCTCAAATTTGAGCTTTGCCTTCAGTACTTTTCTCTTTAGATGACATAATGAAATGCAACAAGGCCCTATTTGTTATTTCAAACATATCATCACTACTTTCAGGCAGCATTCAGCATTTCCTAGTGCCTCCTTCTTTTTTAACATGTCTTAAACAGACTTCTCTGTTCCTGACAATTTCAGTGTTAGGTTCGCTGTGTTGTTGTTATGCTTCCTTGCCCTTCTCAACTCTGTGGTGTCACCCACTGTGTGTATGCGGCTGCTCCTCCCATGCTTTCACCATTCCTGTAAGCAGTCATGTTCATGGCAGACTAGAGTAGAAATCACAACTAACTAGATTTATGACTCATTTTGATTTTGAGCTATTTGATGTTCTTGTTTTTCTAGGGATTTTGTCTGTGCTTCATGAAATTTGTTAAGAGCTTCTTGAATTTACCTTTCACCTGCCACACGTAACTATAAGTGTCAGAGCTCACTTAATGACATACAAATTCTGGTTTGCACATATTTAGTTCATCCAGCAGCTTTGTTAATTTGTCTCTGTGCGTCTAACAGAGACAAATTTAATTTCTTCAACCCAAAATGTTGAAGAAATGTCTTCTTTGACCTTTTGAGTTGATGTACACATCTGTGCTCTCCTCCTTCAGTGCTGGTTAACTGGGTCCCTCTTTACCTGCTCAGGAAGGAGAAGTGGCAAGTGTTGATAGTCTGACAGATTTGATTTGTCAAGTCATTACCCCAGGTATGTACTGTGGCGGTTTTGCCAAGCGATGTTACTCAATGAAATAAATGCACATTTCCCCCCGTACAGGCTCACAAATTTTCACGCCGTTCATTGCATTTCCTCAACCTCGCGCATGGCAAATTACAGTCAGTCAGGAAAGCTCTGTTCAAAATCTAGGATAAGTAAGGAGTCTTGATGAGGAGGCATTTGCAGGAGCGGAGAACACTTCAGCTGTGATAAAAGCATTATTGTCTTCACTAGGGTGGAAACAGCATGTGCATTCGTGGCAGTGTATGGTTGGGGAAGCAGAAAACACAGGTAAGGCTGAGCCATAAAAAAATAACAAACCAACCAGGATTATCACATAATGCTTACTTGGAAATTATTCTGCAATTGAGCTCTAAATTTAACCAATTGGTGAAGTGCTGTGCAGTTCTGAACAACTTGAACCATGAAAGAGGTTATTCACACTGAAATTTCCTTTAAACTGAGGACTGAGGGATTTTTTTCAGCATGTCAGTGGTGACACTAAAACCACATCTGTGGTTTATGACACATGTCGGGGAACTTGAATGATTCAAGCCACGTCAATGTTTTGATTTTTTTTTTTTTATGTATATATGTTTATATAAATCATCTAAATGCATGCACCAAAACAAACTTTCCATATGTTCTAAATAAAAGTAGCACACTGTGTTGTTTTTATAATATTTTCCCTGTGTGCTTGTGAATTTTTTATGCATCTGTATGTTTGTGGACGCACGCGTATGCATGTTTCTGCTTTTACAAGGTCAAAATGAGGGCCTTGAGTCACGGGGGTTGTGTGTGGGTTGCAGGTTGTTGCTGTTTTTGTTGGCCTATATGTGACTTGCAGTCATAAGTCTGTGTCGACTTGTTTGAGGTCGAGCTGTGGAATCCAGACATGTGGGTGTGTGTGGTCAGCTGTGATAAACGTGGATTTTCCCGCTACAGTCCTTGCCAACCTGAGGTGCTCAAGAGCCACTCTGACCGTTTTTGGAAATTGGCCACTGGGGAGGAAATAAGAAGAAAAGTCTCATGCAGCTCAGGAACAGGTCAGTGTTTCCTTTATTTTCTGCGAGCAGCATCAAATATGATACTCCAACAATTCATTACATTTCTAATATGAGTAACGTGGGTTTTATTTATTTGTTTTGAGTGTGTTTTCTTGTTGTTGCTGTTGCTGGATCAAGTGAATCATGGTCGACATTGCCAGTTGACAAACCACTGACGCCTTCGGTACAAATGACAAGACAACAGCTGTTTTTATTCTGATACAAATTACAAACAGCTACGTCTTTAGTACTGCATGAAGGCTATTGGTTGAATTCAAAAGCACTGAACAAAGTCCATGACACTCTTCAGAGTGTTCACATTGAGCAGTTTTAGAAACAATGTGTAGTTTTCCTTTAACTTCTTGATAAATATGCACTTTGTATTGCCTTGTGACTGAAAATGTGTTATATAAATAAAATTACCTTTACCTTTTGCCTTTATACTTTGTATTAGTCTGTTGCACAAAATCTCAATGAAATGCAGTGAACTTCTCATTACATATATGTAGCTGTTGACTATTTATGAAACTCATCCAATTTTCAGACACAAGTGAAGTTGGTGCTGGAAGACTTGAGCTTTGTGATAAAGCAGGAAATAAGTTTTAAATTACAAGATATCTTCTTTCTTTTCCAGAGAGAAACCTCAAAGCTCACAGATAAATCAACTTTATGGTTTTGTATAAGCATATATAATCAAAAACAAGAGCATTTCTAATTTTAATGGTTATGGCTGTCCCTCCCACATAAAGACAATAAAAAGGTTGGGATTCTGACGTACAACCTGGCTGATTGCTGGCATTTCCACCCTTCTTTCAACTCTCCCTGGCTGGCTTTCACAGCTTGCCCCAGACCTGCAGAACATGGAGGCCTAAATGTCACGGCGCCTTCTTCTCCACAGAGGTGAGACAGCAGGGGCACCATAAGTGCCGGTGTACCCACTCAGCATCCAGCATCTAATGCTTTTAGAGGAGAGAATGGGAGGTGAAATTACATGAATTAAACGATTTAAAATATAAGACTTTCACAGTGACATGGAGTATAAAAGCATTTTACCTAAACATGATGACTCTGAGGGTCACTCCAGCCTTCTTTTTCTCACTTATTTCCACCTGAAGAGGGGAAAAAACTTCAGCTGAGTGTTTTTATCTCTTGTAGACTACTTGGAGTAAATAAGTTATTGGAAAGATATTTTTTAGGATTTGCTTTCCTAAACAATGTATCAATCAATCAGAAATCAATATTGGGTGGGTGGAATCACCACAAGGTTTTCAGCGGGGTTCAGTGCAGTGATCTATTTTTTTTTTTTTTCAGAGCCTTAAATATATATTTATCTATATAGCTTTAATAAGCCAGACAACAATGATATATTAAATATATTTGCTTTATATATGTTCTCTTGTACTCAGTACATTTCACAAGATAGATCAAAGTTCTGAAAGAAATCAAGTTTGATCCTCATGTGGAAGAGAGTAAGAAGAAGCTAATGATCAGGTTAGAATAAATAAAAAGCAGTCCAGACAGCAGAGACAGAGGAAGCAGCAGAACAGAGCAGATGTTGGGCTAATAGTCCTCTGCTCTCATTACTTTTTCTTTCCCCGACATCATTGTTTGTGAAATTGATATTACAGTAGACATAATAGGCTCCATCTGCAATTTTCTCCTGCTTAATTCCCATGATTTTGCTTCTTCAAAGGCAAGAGGATGTGTTCACTGGACAGAAGAGAGAACTCATCCACGAGTGTAGACACACATGGTGCAATGCATATGAAAACTAAAAAGCCATGAAAAACTTCATGATTGGTAAAAGACTAATAAGTTCACATTAGGGCACACCACACCAAATATCAAAAAGCGCCATTCCTTGTTAGAAACAAGACAGGATGTGTAATGTTGTGGGCCTATATCTCTGTTAGATATAACTGAAAGGGGTCATGATTAGTTTCTTTTGTAGGATAACAAACTAAATAAAGAATAACCAGGCTCACAACAGTCTTCCATGTTTTTCTCAGTCTTCAGGTTCAGATATAAATCCATGGCCACTTTCAAAGCCTTAATGCAGATTTCGTAAGAAGGAAAAGAAATTTCTATCCCTTATCTTTTAATCACCGTACTTTATTTTAATTGGATTGAGAATATCCACGAAGGATCCACAATGGGCAGCTTTTTGAGTTGTGTACACGGTAAAGACAACCAGATTTCTCCCTTAATTAGCGAATAAAAGAATATGTTTAATATACAAGTGCAGTGGGTTTTTGAGGGAGGATGACAAGCTTAGTGTGCTCTTTCATCAGCAGTTTGGTGTGACCAGAACAGCACTTCAGGCCTAATTGGAATAATTTAACTGCTTTCTTTGAAGTGTAAAATACATGTGCGAGAAAGGGAGGCTCCTGAAAGGTCAGTGCCAGAGGCGGTACACGAGGATGGTGGAGCTGTTGAATAGCACAGTAAGATGATATCATTATTCCGTTCTCTGTTTCATTACTAATACAAGATTGTATCAGAACCACCTCTAATATTCAGATAAACTTGCATTTCCTTGCTTTATTTGCACATAATTGGTTAGAAACAATGGGCATCAAACATTTATCTGCAAATTAAATGTTTCATCTCGTTTCAGTATAAAACCAAAGATTTGCAGAAGGAGCATACAATTTTTAATGCATTCTTAGATGTGCAAATTAGTTCTCAGAAATGTACATTTGCATACAACCACTGAGTCGGCCATTGATGCCCTCTTGACCGAGAAATGTGCTGCGCATAGTTGTTGAGATTTGAGTGGACATTTCTGTAATCAAACATCTGTTTACAAATTCTTTTAATATGGGACATTTAGTGGAGTGACTGCAGGGACATGGGAGAGGATTTAATATGGGACATTTGGGTGGAGTGACTACAGGGACATGGGAGGGGATTTAATACAAAATCCAAAGGAAGCACAAATATTCGCACAGCACCTGAAATTCAAATACTGAAGAAATCTCATGATTTAAGTCATTTTGAATTTTGGTTTTGGTTTAGAGTCTGATTATTTTTATCAGTCTGAGTGCTATTCTTTGAGTGTCTTTTTTATAATTCTTCTCACAGCCTCTCTCTGGCCTTAGTTGCCATGTTTGTCTCTGATTCACTACTAGTTGCCTGTTCCTACCCAGTTCACCTGATGCCATCCAGTGGAAACAACCAAAAGGAGCTGCAGCAAACAATCCGTTACAAACAATTCAGTGATTTAATCAAATATATGACAATTAGAATGTACTGAGCTCCACGGAAAAGGGATTTTAGCAGGGGAGGAATGCACACCCCTCCAAATTGTACCTACAGTCTGATTTCTTCTGAGAGGCTGAAGAAAATTTAAGTTTACCGCATTTTGAAAGCACCATTTACATGTCCATAAAACACATCTGCATTTCCTTCAGTCATAAGATGGAAGGAAGAAACATGACCAGAAACCAACAGGGGTTATAATATAATTTTGCAATAGCAGAAGCTTTATAGTTGTCTGATACTGATGAGTAAAAAAAACAAAATAATGATTTGGAGAATTACTGTGCAGGCTGGAACACTTAGCAGAAAACCTGTCCTTCCTATGCAGTACTTCTTTCCTTCATTTTGAAACAAAGCTGTATTCATGTATCTACTTCCTGCATTCCTGTATTTACTTAATGCATTGTTTGCGGCTTTGTATCTTTTGCTAAGAATAGGAACAGTTTGTGATGTTCTGAAAGTTCTTGTTTCAGCTGTTTTCAGTTTTCAGTCGCATTTAAAATTTCAATGATCCACAGCCAAACAAAAGCATCTATTGCAATCTGTTGCAGGATGTTCCAAATGTCCAGTTTTGCTTTCACATAAAGCAATTGCACATTGGCCTTCAAAAGATTTTGAAATGCCACAAGCGACTCCCTGGAGATTTGCAGTGCTGGTGCTGCTTTGTAGCTACAGTGCTGTCTGACTTCACATTAAGTCAATATAAATGATGATACCACTTTGATACATTAGATGCTCAAATTGTATCGACCTTGGGGGCTAAAATGTTGGTGTTTTTCCCCCTGTTTTATTTAAATATTTCCCAGCTACTCAGTCTGCTCTGAGGTTTTAGCACAAATCGCTAATGTTTTATATTTAAGAGTAGTGTTAAAACTAAAGTTTGGTTTTGCTCTTTTTGATTCTTAAGGCAATTCAGCACATTGCAGATGTTCTGACTCACTGACTTAATATATATACAAGGCTGAAGCAACAAAGAAGAATTTTATAGGTCATGATATTTATAGATATTCAAATATGTATGAAAACCAAACGTGTTTGCGTTTCTGGAACCATGCAACCATGGAAATGAAAAACAAATGTTTCTGATTTTTGAAGCCACGCAGAAAGAGAGAACGATCTCAGAATAACCTGTTCATCCAGAGTAAAAGTTGTTTGATTGAGTTGACATTGTTGCAGTTCTCTTTCAGGTGTATTTTCTTTATCATAAAAAAGAAATGCGTAAATTGATCTATAAACATGTCTTATCTATATTCTCATAATGTGTTTTATACCAACCCGATAAGGGGCTTTGCGAACTTTATGAACAGAACAATAAATAAAAATTGACAGAAACTGTGACATAAATACATATTGTAGATTGGCATGCTTGTTAGTTCATACCAAATTGTTAGGAGTCTCCTCTGGGTTTTGATGTATTGTGGGAAAATAAATTGAGGAGACTGAGACAGTGTAAAAGATAATCGTAGGTTGTGTTTCACAGCAAAGCTTGATAGTGTGGATAAAATATTACTTCACTTGACATCTGATTTAAAGCAGGCAATTAAATGTTTGGAATGTGTCTGAGTCTCTGGAATTGTGAAATAACAGCAGGATGCAACCAGACAGGATAACATGCGTAGACATGCTATCCCACCGTTTAGTCTGATCCCAGCAGTCTGTCAGACAGCACTTTGGATGAGCTGCTTTATCTGTGTGACATTTGGAAATGACTTTTACCTGAAAATATTCTCCAACGCTTTCATAGCTGACAAATACCAGTGGATTTTCACTCATAGGAATTTGTCTAAAAATGTTAAAACAAAGTTGTATATTTTTATTTCTTAAATAATGTTCTACTGAAACAGGTATAAGTAGTTAATGCGAACTGCTTGGCCACAAAAAAGGCACCGCCTGGATTTAGCTAAGCAAATATGACCCTCCTATTGGATAATTACTCCGTCTGCAATCATCTTTAAGCAGGCAATGAGTAATTTAACCTCAACTGATACAATAATTAGCTTCTATTTTCTTAAGCAACGAAATGGAGCAGGATGTTTCCACAAAAACATGGTGGTGTTGTGGAAAAGATGGTGGCCTGTTTGAGAAGAGTCTGAATCATTGGCATGCATCAAACGGAGAAAACCTAGAAGGAGATTGCAAAAAACTATAACTACTTCAAAATATATATTACTTCATTATATATATTGAAAATATATATATAATGGGCAAAAAGATGAGTTGTTCTAGGATACAGATTTTAGTTTCAGTCAGGAACAAAAAGAACAGTGCAATGGAGAATACACAATAAAATACCAGTATAGACCAAACAACCAAGAACAAGTAATAGTTACTATTTATTTACATCTGAACATGGATCAGGGAATAACACTAAACCCAACATAGGCCTGTTCTAGATGCAATTGGATTATCCTAACTACTGTGCTTAATTCATAACACACAGACTATTAGAAGTTCAAATGAACAATTCACTTCTGTGACTATCCTTTGAACCCACAGTAGCCTTACTGGATTATAAGAAAGGCATTGGCAACAATAGTCGCACTTTAAAATTTGACTTCAGTTGACTTCCTGTCTATTTTGTTTTTAATTGGTACATGAAAAAGTTATTTTGCTGTTGTCGAGGACCATAACACGCGCAGGAGGCAGGCAGAACCATGATTAAATAATTTATATTGGACGTGAAAGGAAAATTTGCAACTGAAAAATGGAGAACACAGGAGGATGCAGGCAAAACAATCCAGCAAGGAGTGACTGAAGATCAAATAATTGAATACATAGATCCAATGTTTACTGGAATGAGTAACCAGTGTGTCAGCTTACCTGAATACACTGCAGCTGTCAGAGAGGGCATGACTGCAGGAGCTGGAGGAAAATGGCTAATGAACAGAGTGAACAGAATGAACAGACCGAGAAACACTGAGATCAGGAGCCCAATTAAAACAGAAGAAAAGAAAGTGAACATAACCAAAAGCAAAAGTTAACAAGTGATGAGCAAAAATACAACACAAAACTGAAAACCAAAGAAACTAAGCTCAAAGTTATAAAGGTTATTACATAAAGTAAGACATATAGAAATGGATGGAGGATTTTGCTTCTGTTCTACTCCATGGAGAAACTTTTTGTACTCGTGGCAACGAAGAAAACAGAGAACCAAATAACAATTTCAGCAATTTTGTCCACCTCCTCCTTTCCCCCTCCAGCCATATTTGGTGTCAGTATTTTTTAGCATCAACCTCCTCAACTACACTTATCGTTGACATCAGTCATTTTCACTATAACAATTTTTGTTCTCCCTTCGCCGTCTTTTACCTTCCCTTTCAGTTTCATCAGCTGGCCTGTCAGTCATGCATCTGTTCAATAATTCAGAACTATATTTTTCTTTCTTCATCTGATAAAGGCAAAATCACAGCCCGTTGGTGCTCAACCCAGGACTGGGCCGTGAAATTGGAGTGGCAGGCAGGCATTAACCTGGCTGCCTATGTACATATTAATACGCTCATTATCTGCAGCAAGAAGGAGGGACACGTGGTCCACAGCAACCCCACTGACATTCAGAAAGGACACCAGGTAAAGGCAAGTGTTTGCACAGGAAAGTACTGCAGCCACACAGCGTGTAGACAAAGCTCTCTGTCCAGAGCCAGAGCCACACAGAGCAAACACGACCCAGTTCACTTTCTAACACCTCCATTTATTTTTACCAGTTGCCTTTAATTCCCACTTGTAGTAGGTGCTGGACAGTGTTATTAATCACTTCCAGCTCCTGACAAATAAAAAAGGCTGCCAAACATCCCCGGGAAACAAACAGAGGCTTGTTTGTGCTGAAAATTAATTCTCAGTCATGCACATCTTGTTTAAGAATTAAAGAAATTAGCCTGGAGTGAGGACATAACCATGCTTCATCTCGTTTGACCTTGTTCTTATGGTTATGCTGCAGGAGAGCAGAGACTGAATGAAATATGCAGCTTCTCTAAAGGACAGGAAATGTTTGGACACAGGGGAGGCATTTCATAACACAGCGATTTGTGTGGCTTGTGTTTTTTGTAACATTTATGCCTTGGAAGCTATCAGAGAAAGCTTGTTTTGCTGTTTGAGGTCGTGTTAATGTGTCACACTGTATTAGTTTCTGTAGCTGCCCACTTTATTAACTTTACCACTTATGATTAACTCAAGTTGATCTACAGTATATCTAACATGTAGAATCTCCCAGAAATAGATGAGTTCTTTACTTTATCCCTTTGTAGTCCAGATTGCAAACACGAGCTTGGCCATTAATGCTGATTCTGATTCTAGTACTTATTAAACTAGAATATCATTGAAACTATGTTAAGTAAATTAATTGTACAAGTGAAACCAACACAGTTGAAACCAGAAGTTTACATACTGTATAAAAAGACATATGCATTACCATTGCCACATTTCTTTTCCTCCTTCTCTCTGGCCTCTTCCTGTCAAATTACTTACAAATAAAGGCCACTAGGACAGCAAAAATTCTTTAAAAAAAGGCTGTACCATACAGCACTCTGTGAAAAGCCAGCTTCATTAGCAATGACCTTACCTTGCCTTTCCTTACCCTCCCTGGTTGGTGTCAGTAGATTGTGCTTCCATTACAAATATGTTGAAAACTTTGTCAGTATTCAACAACAAAAAAAAAACACAATTTCACAATTGCAGTGTTTCCATTTAATAAGAAACACAATTAAAATCACGTAAGTTTGTCCATGTGATCAGTCAGTGAAAATATGTCACGCCATAATCCTACAAGTATTTTCTGTCGTCTTATTCTTTGTGGTTTGCTGGACACCCATGGCAACAGCCGGTTATCATGTGACTTGTGTGTTTTCAATGCAGTTTTGTGAAATAAATCATTTTTGATAGGGCCAAAAAAACCACCTCATCCTAGCAGCAAAACATCTCATCAAAAATTGAGAGTTCTCTCAAAATTGGTATGTTAACATTAAGCAAATGTCAAATTATGTAATTACATGGTCAGTGAAAATACATCTGTTGACACTTTGCCGGATATCTGTCAAGACAGCCATCTTTCCCATTATTGTGTGGGACTAAAGTAATGTTTCTGTTTTAAAATATTCTCAAAAACTGTATAGCTGAAAGCTACAACCATTGAGAATAATAATAATAATAATAATAATAATAATAATAATAATAATAATAATAATAATAATAATAATAATAATAATAATAAAAATGTCACCTTTATGAAACTGCAGACTTTCAACTCTATTGCATTTGTTCAAGTTCTCTTCTGATTGACATAGGATATTAAGCAATCTATAACTTAACCTATCAGTGTAGATATAGATTAAGGGGAAAGTTCAATGGTCAGAGATCAACATCTGCAGTCAGATACCGCTGTAAAATTATCCTGGATGATTTTGGATCAGCTGCAGACTTTAAAAGCTAAATCTGGAAGTAAAAATTAGACTCACTGAAAACTCTACAATGTACCTGCCTGCCACTGCAGCTTAAAAGCAGGATGACCTGATAAAAACAAATCCAGTAAGTGGAGGAAGCCTTCTCACTTACTGGAAATCTTTTCTCTCAATCTCCTTGTCTTCTCCTCTACATCAAGATAACATTACCTTGCAAAACAGTTATGGAATACTCTTGTGATTATGTCTGTTGTGCTTAAAGATTTTTCCGTTCTCATAGAGGACAAAGGCACTTTTTTTCTTCTTCTTTTGGCCTCCCTCTTTGTCCAGTCTATCAAATTTTCTCCCAGTAGACTGGAGAAACATTAGCACAGCTCACTCAGGGCTTTTTTGGCCGGAGGCGACAGGATAGGAGCGATGGGACACGGATCATAGGAGCGGCCGACGGTCCTGGTGAATAAAAAGAATTTAGGGCTGCATTTGTGTTGCTGGACCCCAGGGACGGCTGTGGGCGGAAGGCATTTCACACTTTCTCAGTGAGTTCCAGGAAGCTACTTTGTGCTACTTGACATTATACAGCATTCGTGAATGTTGCACATGAAATATGCATGAAACATACAAATGTAAGAAAGATTAAATATACATGCTATGAATAGCTCGTACGTATCATATCAAAATAATACACTGTGGCATGTGAAAATGCACAGTGGTGACTAGAGTTGCATCACTGTAAGAAGGTTCAAAGTTAGGATCTGTTGTTTTTCTGAGTTTTCTGTTTAGTCTGCTGCTTTTTTTTTTTTTGGACTTCCGCAGTCCAAAGACATGCGATCCTGGTTAATTGGTGACTCTGAATTGGCCTCAGGTACAAGACGAGAGTGCATGGTTGTGTCTGTCCTTCAGTGTCAGCTCTGTGCAACATACCCGCCTCTCATCCAGCGTCTGATAAGAAACAGCCCCCCTGGGCAGAAGGGTAATGACAAAGTTTGCTGAACCGCTGCCTCTGTGCTGCTGTCATAGATCCCCTTTTCTAACTACACAAAACTATACTGTAACGCAGACACTGATAGAAAAACATCTGATCTATAATTATTTCAGGCCTCTAAAGTTTCATTGTAATCATTAGTGATATAAAAAAAAATAAACCTTTTTTATTTGGATAACTTTTGGAAAATCAGAAAAGAGAGAAACTAAAAACTTACTTCATATTTTTAATTATGTACATTTTGATAAATAGGAAAAGGCATGCATTGAATATCAATGGCAAAATAATAACAGCTATTACACTTAAGACTTGAACATCGATAAATTACTGTTGCTATTCAACTGCCTATGAAGAGAAAAAACACTTACTCTGATATTATAATTTTATTTATTATATTGTTGTCAGTTTTTCTTGTGTGTGTTTAAATTATGATTTTGAACGATAGCAGAAAGTCAAGAGAGAACAAATTCATGCAATGGAAAAACATAATTCTAAACAGAAAGACGACAACAGGGCTTTTTTTGCCAAGGCAAAATGAGCAGCCACATAAAAAAAACAAAAAAAAACTTTTTAAATAAAAGATGCATAATGTACGGTCTGCAAAAGCTTGCTACTTGTACACATTTTTAATATTTTATGTTCAAGAAAATGTCCCCTTCAGGTAAAATCATTTCATCCAATTTTGGTCACTTTTAGGGTTTCTGTAAAATTCAACTCTTTTGCTCACTGTCTATTCAAATAGGCATAAGATGTGAACCATTTACAATGTGCTTTGCATAAATTTACAGAATATAATTTTTTTTATTATTATTATTATTTAAGATTCGCTTTTAATTGAATCCCCTCAACATTAAGTATCATTTTTACAGACTTTTACTTTAAAATAGAAACACATATTTCAAAAGTCAGGTTTTTGAGATTATTCAAAACCCTGCTGCAATCCAAATGCAAGTAATACCAGAGAATGATGCTACCACCATTATGTCTCACTGAGTGCATCATGGCATGTCACACCCCTCATTTGGTTTACCTCATATTTTTCAGTCCACACTCAGTTCATCCAATTTAAATCACATTCTTCAAGTACTTTTCCTGTTTCTGCAGGCGCCCCCCAGAGTTCAGTATAGAGGCCCCTTTTATTCATTATGTACATGCTCCCTCTTGCCCACATATTCAGGACATATCATTTTCATTTTCATTGTTATGCAGATGACACCCCACTCTACATCTCCCCAAAGCAAGGTTCCTCCTTTTTGGACTGCCTCATGAAGATTAGATCATGATTTTTGTCTAATTGACAGAAATTAAACAGAACTTTTAGTTGTTGGTACAATCTCTTCCGTAACCAAACTTCACAGTTCCTCCATTAACATTGATACTTACCCATTCTTCCTTCCCCTCCGGGTAGAAGTCTGGGAGTCATACTTGATAGTACTCTCTCCTTTTAGTCCCATATTAATTATATTACCAGTCTGCATGCTGGTAATATAATTTGAATTTGTCCCATCTTTACTCTCCATTCTGTTGCCAACCTTGTCAAAAGTCTTATCACCTTCCAGACCAATTATTGCAACTCTCTTCTTTTTGGCCTCCCACGTCCGTCCACAAACTCCATCTCCCTGAGAACTCTGTAGCAGAGGTAATAACTTGTATTCTCTCAAGAGAACACATTACCTCAGTTACTCAACACCTTCACTGGTTACCCATGGAAGCTCGAAAAAAACATTAACATTTTAATTCTCACATTAAAGCGCATCTATATCTCCTCATGTGACCTGCTTCACATTGCCACTGCTTCCTGCTCTCTCAGATCTTTTTTTGCCAATCATCCTATTGTTCCTTTTGCCCATCTTATCGCCATAGGGAACAAAGCTTTCAGTCTTTCTCCTCCTCACTGCTGAAACTCACTTCCTTCAGTAATTAGGAATATAGATTCTCTTCCCTTACATCAGTCACAGCTCAAAAAACACCTGTTCAAACTGGATTATGTTCCTTAAGCACAAACGTTAACTGTTGTCAAATCTTGTTTATTGATTTTCTGTTACTGATTGTTTATTGATTAAGTATTTATTCTTCTCTGTAAAGTGGCATGGGATTTCAGAAAGGCGCTCTCAAATAAAATGTAAATACTACCACTTCTACTACCACCATCACTACTACTATGGATACCTTGGTGATGTTCAGTGCTGAAATTGGGACCAACACTGGTCACAATTCCAGTGTGACCAAAATTTCCAGTCTGGTTTGATTTGATTGTGTCACAATCTTCCAAAGATTTTGAGAAATCGTAGCATAACCTGGATATATTAGTTCATACATACAGAGAATACAGATGACTGTCTTCATTACAAAACATGAGTATTAACCAGAAATTCCTCCTCATCTCTTGTCACTCATCTTTTGTACATTTGGCAACATCCCTGTCCGGATTATATTTATTTTTTTTAAACAGTTAAGGATAAATGCATAGGTTCAGTAAGTTTCTCCAATTTATTCATCAGGGTTTCTTCTGTGCCATTGCATATTTATGAAACTGTGGATTTTAAGACTCCTCTCCTGATAGGTACCTTTGTAGAATTTTAGCATTTTGATTCTTTATAAGCTCTTTACAGACTACGGCTTTGCAAAAGGTTGCAAATTTGTAAATATCTGAAAAATTGTCCCACTTCATTTGTGGTTATGTCACTAAGAGGGCTGGTTTCAGAAAGATTTATAGCTTAATGTTTAATGCAACAAAAATCAAGCATTGTAAAAGGAGTGCTTAGACATTTTCAGCAATATCTTAAGTTCTCAAAGTATAAAAACTTTACACTAACCTCATAATATAAGGCAGAAGTGAGATAAAGTTGGTAATTACACCTATATTAGCTGTTTAAATGAGGAAATCTTAAGACCACTCATGTTTTACCAGTCATTCCTAGACACATTTAATACATTTCACACAAATCTTCTGCTGAAAATTTTATTAAAATGCATGGTTCATGGTACATAAATGTCTTTACAAATTTGACATATCTGACACGACGTGAAATGATTAATTTTTTTTTTGAGGACACAAATTATGCAAATGACTCATCATAGAGTAATTCCTGGAGTTGGCAGTGTCATGGCTAAGCTGATTAGATTAAAATCCATCTCTGTCTGTTTGTGTTGCATGTTAATTTGATGATGGGGAGCTCATGTATGGTGACATTGCAAATGAAAGGCATAAATGTCCCCTAGCAGCACTTCAATGTAATATCATCATCTGAAAGTACTTTTACAGCCTGTGATGAGTTGTACTAGGAAAAAAATAATATTGAAGAAGTTTGAGCACACAATTTGAAAAATGTGCACCATCACTGTTCTCAGCTGAGACATGAAGCAGTCAACACTTTCTAAAACGCTCCAGGAGACAGCAGGTCATGGACAAGTCTGTATTTTTTAGACTTCTTGGCACAAACACAAACGAGCACATAGCACACATGCATGGCCCTGCAAACACACGCCCTTCTGTTGGCCGCCTCGCAGCTTTCCCTGGACTAAAACCACTTGTTTATTCTGTGATCCTGTGTTGGCTTCCAGACCGCGGTGACCTGGGAGCGGGGCAACTTTCTGCACCATGGCCTGCCCTGAAGCCGCTGTCCCTGGCTGAAGATCAAAGCTGTCTGGTTTGCTCAAAACACATCCACTATGAGACGTGGACAGAAATACAGAGCTAGTGAACAAGACAGGCAAACATGATGCTGCTGACAGCATGATTACTATATTACTGCAGTCCTGTCCTCTAAAAAACTGTTTGTGCTATGATTTCTAATGAATTATGAAGGAAAGCTATTTTTGGGTTATTAGTGTGTTTCGCTCTGGTATGAATTTGCATTCTGCTCCTTTTACTGTGACACCCTTAAATAAAACAAGCTTTTGATTTGGCCCTTATTTTAGTAGACAGAGTCTTGAGTGTGATTTAATCTCATTATAAACCCTGTTATTCTGTGAAGCCATCTGTGGTTTTTGTAAACAAAGCTTCATGAAGTACAAGAAGCACATAATAAAGTTCTGAAGAACTTCAAATAAGGTTTAGGTTACAAAGCTATTTCTAAGATCCAAAACTCAGGGAGTGGGATCTATTGACATGACTAGCATTAGATGTGCAAATCTGGGTTTCATAGGACAGAGGCAAAAAGAAAGAAATCCATAACAGGTTCAGTTTTCCACATGCCGCATTGGGAACATGGCAGACATCTGAAAGACCTTAATCTGGTTAGATTGTCCAAAAGACAAACTTGGTCTTTTTGGACTTTCAATGGTAAAAGCCATTTGTGGAAACACTAAATATCAGGAACCAAGGTGGCGGTAGAGAGGCTTCACAGCAGAGTTGATGGGATTATGTTAAATATAGGGCAAAACTGGTGCAAATACTGTTGCCAGCAAGTATTTCCCCTCAACATTAAACATCAAGTTAGAGCTACAATTGAGTGGTTTAGATGAAACTATACGCAGTTTTTAGAGTGGTCCAGTCAAAGCACAGACCTTAATTATTTTCCAAATTTGTGGTAGGACTTGAAGATTGATGTCCACAGACTTTCTCCAATTTCTGTTGCCCTGCTACATAAATAAATAAATAAATAAATAAATAAATAAATAAATAAATAAATAACCAGCTCATTAAAAACACAACATGTCCAAGAGTGTGGTTCAGTCTGATTTTGGACTACTGTTAAAGTCCTTTTTCAAAACACCAGAAAGCATTTGTAGGCCTTATTTCTACTCTTGTTAAAAGAAGAATAAAGATCTACAAAATCTGCCCTGGCTTTGCAGAAGAAACTGCAAAGCCAGGGCATACATCCTCTACAACGATTGAGTGATGCACAAGGTGACCCAGCACTTACCAAGAAATATATTACTCATATTTATGCTCATTCCTACTTGGCAGGTTTCGAAAGATCAGTTGAAACTTAATTTGATTCATTCAAGGGATTTAAAGAGGAAGCAGTTACACAGTTTAACTCCTTTAAATGAGGCACAAAATTTCCTTATTTGTGTAGATTAGGGGGTAGAAAATAGTCCTGATCTTTTACGTCTTTTTCTAGAATTCCTGGACTGTGAGACTTTAAGGCCTGATGAAATTAACTCACTTAACCACAAGGTGAGGTCAAGTGAGTTTCCCAACTTTCTGGCAACTGTGGCGTAAACAAGTTTCACACCTGACAGGCTACAGCTTTATGATTAGCGACAGGCCTCACCCCAGCCATCAATAAGCAATTATTCTAATGCAATTAAACATGACTCTTCCTCTCTTCTTAAAATCAATACCGGTCATTTCCTGTAACCACAAGAAATGTGTCACTGAGGTCCAGCAGGGGTGTCTCTCCTATAATTACGCTTCATTTTAAAAACCACAGAGCAAAACAGGCCACTCACTCCCACTCCTTAACCTCATCCTTCCTTGGCAGAGGCTGGTCCTGTCTAATTATGGGCTTCCTGGATGAAAAGTTGTGGCCAAACACAACAGGGGACATGCCATCATGCACACACACTGGCAACTGTAATGGGAAAAGAAATGCCTATTGCTCTCTATATTTGAGTGTCTGTCACATCATTTTATATCTGAATCGTAGTGCCAAAGTGAATGCCCTGCAATGACCTGTGTGTCAACAAGCGAGTGGGAGCAAAGCACTAACAGGATGTGGCCCACGACGGATTACTGTAGAGTATGACAGACTCTTGAGCAACAAACTGCCTGTTAAAGTCATGGGGAGGCGGTGCGAGTGAATGGCTACCCTGTTGTTCACAAACTGAACTCCAAATACACAAATCAGCGTGGAGAGTGCCACATCAGCACACGAGCTGTTTTCCTGGTCAATGACCATCAAAATGTCATGATAACCCCACGCTGCAGGTAGAACCTTCAGCGGTGTATTTCATCATACTTTGAGCCAGAGCAGACTGTCCTTAGCTTTAAACTATCATTCCTAAACAGTTTAGAAACTCGGTAGTGTGGGTTGATCAGAATACCTTAACACTTTGTCTGAATGCCTTTAAAACTCACTAGACTGCTATACAGCCATTTTTTAGTAAATAAATTAAACCTTACTAAAGTTGCTCTTGTTTCATTAGTCATATCCTCAAAATCTGGATTGGTTTAATGGGTTTGTTGCGTACTGACATTATTGATTAAATCTTTAAAAAAAAAAAAAACTTCCAAACCTCAAAGAAAAGAAATTCTCCTTACAATTTCTGACTAAAAGAACCATATCTAATGATCTGTAGGTCAAGTTTAACATACCCTTGTTATGACCCGTCTAGAGGTGGCCAGATCACAACAGATCTCAACATTTTATAATGTTATTTATTTTAAAAAGATGTATTTTTTTGATTAAGCTGTTACAAGTGGAGCACGTGGCTTCAGAGTGCCAAAAACAACAAACAAAAGGAAACTATCTGAATTTTAACCAACTTACCTAATTGAAAGTAAATAAACCAAATGACAAAAACTTACTTCCCTAACTAAGAAAAACATGAGAAAACTAAGGAAACATAAACGGCAGCTCAGAGAACTTTTACAAGGTGTTGCAGACTAACAGAATGGCCGGCTGAGATGAGCTGAGGATGGATGGCAGGAAGTCCGCATCAGCAGCTTTTATATCCGTCACATCCAGGAGGCCACCAATTGGACGTCTCCATCGTCTTCTAGGAACAGATCAGGGATGGTGTTTGCATAATTAACTTTACGACGCCAGTCTTAACGCCCTTCATGCATTAGGGGATTCAAATGCTTTAAAACTAAGTAAGGAACAGAGATGAGAAACATTTTAAAAATAAGAAATAAATTTAGCAAGAAAAAAAATTAAGCATCAAATAAAAAGAAATATTTAAATATGTATTTAAAATGCTGAGACAGGATGAAAGGACTTGATGAAGCAATCTTTGGCCTGTATGGGTAAGCTGCAGCTCACTGTGATGTTTTCTGTCTAGACTTAAGGAAGCCAACAGTTTATGCACATTTCAACACCTCATATATTTTGTTCCAGAGCTTAACTAACTCACTAAACACAGCCTCTAAAAAACAACTTTGGAAGCTGTGCTAAACCTTTCAATTAAACTTAAGGTTGCAGTATGTGTTCTTCTGGGCAGGTCAGGCATGGCAGTATGATAGTTTCCTTGAAACTATCATACTGTAGTATGATAGTTTCAAGGAATAACACCATTTTAAAAAAAAAAGCATTCTACTATCAAATTGCTTTTATCTTAAGAAAAAGAAAAATTATTTCTTCTGTGGCAAAAATAGAATATCAGAAAGATTAATTATTGCTATAAGAAAACAATAAGTAGGGTTTTCAAATGCTTGTTTAAAAGCAGCATTATACATTTTTTCCATTCAATGCAAGTGTAATAAGTCTGGGTTAGCGAGCCTGCACTACTTTGCACATGCTGCCAACAATTCTTGAGTCAAGTTAAGTCTATGTTACACCAAACAGACATTAATTTTCAGAGTTACAGTTAAAGGAACCTTGTGTTTACATATATAGTATTCAAGACATGACAACGTCAGAAGAAGAAAACAAAATAAATCCCACGTTTTGTTCTTCAACTTGTTTGATGCTGATTTTTAGAAGGTGAAAGGACAAATATAGACAACAGACATTGATCATCTGCCCTTTGATTGTGCAATGAATTGGGACAGTGACTAACAATACATTGTCAGCTACTCTGTCAGCTGATGAGTGGATGACAGACAGAAAAGACTTCACGCACAAGTACTCTGATGACGGACAGGTCAGCGGCTGCAGTAGCTGTCATGTCTCTGGGAACACACACCCGGCCTTAGAAAACATAAACAACAACACACACTTCAAGGGCAAAGCCTGCTGTCCCCTCATTTCCTTTATCTTACTCTGCTCTGTGAGGGCTCAAAATACACCGATCAGCACATCAGGACCACCAGTCTTGTTCTGTTTCCTGTTATGACTTGCAAATTAAGAGCGACCCATACATGAAAATGATTTGTTGCACAAACTTCAGTGTATTTTATTGAGATTTAATATGACAGATCCACATCAAGATTTGCAAAACTGTGAAGTTGAAGAAAAGAAATGTGCATGGCTTCCAAATTGTTTTTCCAAATAAATATGTGAAGACTCTTGTAGCAATTTGCTTACAGACAGATTCAATTTGATACCTCTAAATAAAACCCAATGCAAGCTATTGACCCGAAGGGCTTCCTAATTAGCAGTTTGTGTGTAATTGAGTCTCAAAAAATGACCTTTGAAGGCCTCAAAGTCGTCCAAGGTCTTAAAACTGAGGCAGAGGATCACCTCAGTAGCCTTAAACACAACCAGAGCAACATGGCAGGGTTTCAATCAAACCATACTAAACATGTGGCATCGTCAAAGTTTCAGACCTAAATCCAACTAGGACTTAATTGACACTCTCTATCCAGTCTTTCAGACCTTGAGACATTTTGCAAAGCAGAATGGGTATCTGTAGATGTAAAAAGCTGTTGGAGCCATACCCCCAAAAGACTTTCGGCTATAATTTCAGGGAGAAGTGTTTGTGCAAAGCATTGACTTGGGCATGGGTTGAATACAAATGTACACCCTACTTTTCAGATATTTGTTTGTTAAAATGTTGAAAATCATGTGTAGCTATCCACTGACTTCTCAACATGATGGTACTTTGCAAGATTCTTTTGCATAAAACCCTTTTAGAATAGTTTGTGGTTGTAACGTGGAGATTTCAAGCAATTCAACGCAAATGAAAATTTCTGCCATGCACTGTAAGACTGATGAATTATTCATTTTTGCTTGATGTCTTTGTTTTAAGCCTGAAAACTTGAGAACAACATTGACTTTACAGCAACAATTAAACTCTCAACTCATAGAAATAAAACTTGTTTCATTGATAAAACAGATTTTATGGGGGTTAGAAGATATTTCTTTTAGAGTATAACCTAGAAATTACTATCATCTATGGCCTCCTTTCACACAATGTCCCTCGCATGTCGCCAAAGAAGTCCATTTTCCAGCTTGTTCTCAGTCAAGTGAATAAATGTGTCACTGCTCAGAACCCACCCTCACACTCATTTCGCTTCTCTCCATTTCAGTCACCAGCTCAGAGTCCCTCAGTCAGCCTTTCTTTTCTTTCATCAGCCTGTTATACCCAACATCCAGCCATTTCTGAACATTTTCATTGCTTTACTGCCTGAGATTAGTCCCCAATTATAACTTCTGCGCCTAGAAAATTTACACACCCATTTATCTTTCATCTTGAAATGAACTGTTAACAAATCATCACACTCATATAACTGCCAGCCCGAGCTTGAACTGATGGAGTTTTTATCCTTTCATGGAAGACAGTCATAAAAATGTTGTTTTTTTTCTTTCCATTGCTCCTTTGGGAGATGTGTGTATGTCTGATTCACTGGATCAGACCAGTGATGTGGCTTCATCTCGGCCAGAGTTATTGGTCTGCATTACTTTGTAACTTTGCTCTTGTATCTTGATCCGTGAGGTCTGGGAAATCAAGTTGAACTTTGAATAGTCTTGCTGCCTACCTCAGGAACAGACAAGCCCTCGGGTCAATCTTTCAGACACAGAGACAGACACAAACATATTTCTCTGAGAACTACAATGTGCCAAATAAGACCTGAATCCCGAGTATCTTTTTTTTTTTCTTTTTTTTTTTCCAATCCTTGGTTTCAGGTCATCATTTTTTCTCTGCTCTCCTTTTCAAATATAAATGAGTTCAATTATTTTCTGTTCAGTTTATTTATGCAGCACCAGTTCACAAAAATGTCATATTTATTGAGTGTAAATACATAAATATCAAAGCAATCCAGATAAGGATTGAAAAATTGATTGAGTTCAAACTTATGCTCTTTGTCATTCTCAGTCATTGAATGTCCAGGTATGTTTTGGGTTATTTTTATGTTTCAGGATCCACTGCTGCTTCATCTATTTTTTTCTAGTGAGCTTTACATTTCTCTCAGGCATCCTGTGATTCACAATATAGTTCCTTACTGCAGCATAGCACCTCCAAACCATGACACTTCCACTTCCATGCTTCAAAGTTGCTTTGTCATAGTTCTTTTTCTTGAATGCTGGATTTTGTCTGTGCCAAATATTTCCTCTGCTCTGGTTTCTAATTGTGCACCCATGCACACCTCCTGTAAAGGTTTAACTTGTCTAGTTACTTTCAGATTGCAGAGGCATGAACTTTTATATCAACATTAGCAAGAGTCTGCCTTAAATGCCTTATCAGCATCATAGTGGTTTTAGAGACCTCTTTAACATCCTGCAGTCTTCTTTCAAAATAAACTTTCTTGGATTGCCAAGCCTGGACATTTTCCCTGCTGCTTTTAATGTCCTCGACTTGTACATTATTTTTTGTACAGTCAAATGCTTGATTTCATATTCTTTTGAGGCTTCTTTGAATCCCTTGCCAGACCTGCGGCGATCTTTTTGTGGTGGTTTCAGACAGCTCTTCCGCAATCTCACCATCATGTTCGTGCAACACCAAACTAAAAAACTGAGGAATAAACAGAGCAAACGTTTTTTTTCAAAATCCTGAATAGCAAGGTTCAATGATGATCATCACCGGATTAACCATTTTGAATGAAATTTAATTTCCTTATTTCTGGAGAAAAATTTAGGCAGATCTCACTGAACTGGGATCCAGAATTTACTGGAAAGGATATATTTTTTTATCTTGACTGAAAATGCAGGAAAATCCCCAAGAATAAGAAAGATAATGTTACTCTGTTTCACTTTTGTTACCTCTGGGATAAATGGAAGACAATGGATAGATGGAGTGCTATCCCAACGTATGCGCCCAAGTTCCTGTTTCTCTTTCATCTGTTTTGTAATAATTGTATTTTTTCTTTCTTTATGTCTTATCTGGCAGTACATTGTGTTAGTTTTTCTCTCATTCTTTCCTTGTTTTCCATTACTAGCTATTTCATATGGAAAATCATGAAGCTATCAAAAATTCATTAGATTACAAATTATTCTGTTCAAATTTATGTGTTTATTCATTTGCATTTGTTATTTTTCTAGCCATATATATTATTAATTGTTATAAATATCCATAATAGTTTGCCTCAGAAAAATTCAAGTAATTTTCCTAAATGCTCTGCGTTGTCATCAAAACAAAATACGACCACAGAGCCAAAGCAGCCGGGCAAACGTCTCTCCTGTTTGACGAGGAGACTCTGAAGATTACGAAGTGCCGTGTTTCTGCGCCATCAATGGAAGAAATGACTTTGACGCTTGCTTCAGCCTCAAATGCAGTTCGTTGCCTCAGGAAATAACCAATAAGCCAACTTCACATAAATACCACTTGATCACAACAATAATTAGTCTAGTCTGCATTAACAATCTTTTTTTCCTTCCAGATACAAGTCAAGGATGAGCAGTTTATCTACCCAGTAGCTTAAAACACAAACTGCATGAGAAAACATTCATTTTATTAACAGAAAAATACATGTCTGTTTTTAAAATACATTGTCTGCCTTGAGATAAGAAATTCAGTCTGAACCTGCCGTGTTGAAAGAGACAAGACAAGTGAAAATGACTGAATCTGTTCTCTTCCCACTGGCAACACATGGATATTGTGTGCCAAAAGCAACTAGTTCTCAGTTGCTCCTCCAAATGATACAAAATCCCTCATATGTCTTTTTATTATTTATATTTTTGGGGGGGTCTTGTGTGGCAGAAAATTATAGAATTCACAGATAATAACTTTGGCATTCGAAGCATCCAGTCATGTCTGTGCATGTCTTTATTTTTTATTTTATTTTTTTTCTAGGTGTACATTAGGATGCCAAGCTTGTAACAGGGACATCATTTCATGGGCTTGTTAACTTTCAGATCCTGCTTTATTTGGGTGAACAAATCTAGCTGTGGATACACACTCCAGCTCAACACCTATGGGAGGAGAGACAGAAGCCAGAAGAAACTCTTCCAGTTTAGCCCAAACCATGAGTCGTGCAAAGCAAACACAAACAAGCCAAGAAAATATGCATAATTTGCTCAGATTTCTGTCCTTGGTATGATTTGACTGAACTAAATACAAAGTGCTTAACTAGACTTTTGCTATTGGTTTCTGGCAGGCAAAAGTCTGCATTTGGCAAACTGAAACTTTAAGGCTTTAAAGTGCTGGTCATTTATTCCAAGTTAGAAAGAAATCTAGCCCAGCCCAGCGCCAAATGCAGTAATTGCTTTCAGTCTGTAGCGTTCCCATAGTTAACATGAAAAGGTTTTCCAATTCATCAGGAAATAGACAGATAACCTCTGCTGCAGCAGGTGGGTGTATTTTGACTTCAAAATGTCTGAAACCAAGGAATAATATGTGAGGAATGTAGTTAACATGATTTAAACCTTTGATTAAAATTGCATTCTTTATATGCATGTCTGACATGGGTCTCTGTTTGAAATAGTTGAAATAGTTTATGCTCTTTTGGGGTTTCGTTTCTCTGAAAATATTTTAACTTTCTAAAGTGTTTCAAAACTCAAAGTTCAGTCTAAAGAGAAACATTCTCTCACAGAAGAACTAAAAGTATTTGAATCAAATGTCTGTCTTGTACTCGGTTTGGAGAGAATTAACTGCTGAACCCTTGCATAATGTTTTCCTGTTTTTTTATCGCTGTAATGTCTTGTTTCATAAACATAATTGCCTACAAAGTTTTGGTAATTTTATGGAAGAAGATGGAAATAAAAAATACAGTACAGTAAAGAATCTTCACTTGTTCCTGTTTGCACCGCACTACTGTTTGCACTGTTTGTGACGCTTAGCTATGCTATGCTAGGTGTTAGAAAAGTGGAGTTTTAAACTCCCAAGAACATTTGCTTAAAAAGGAATAGTATTTTCAGTGAACGTGTTTGGTGGTCTTTAGCATTTATGTTCTTAAGCAGTTATTAGTCATGTATCAAAAGATGAGGCTGCAACAAGTCCCATCCTGCCAGAGCTGCTGGCTAGAAAGGATAAGAATAAACTCTGCCCTTTTGCTAGAAATACATGTGTGTGAAGTTAATAATTGTACTATTTTAGTGTGGAATGATGCATTCATGGTTGTTTGGAATGATGTGTAAAAATGATTTTCAAAAACTCCTTAAGATCAGTCTCTTGTTGCTATAGTAAATTCTTTCAATTTAACATAGAAAAAATCCACCTTTGGGTGAAATTAATCATTGAGGCAAGAAAACGCTGAAACCCAAACCTTTATGGTTCCTGTAAAAAAGTGCAAACTGACCATTTTTTAAATGACTACATTTCCATGTAAGAAATAAACATTGAATTAATTTGTAATACATGAATTTCATGTTCTATGCAATACTAATGTTTCTTTTTGCCAATGAAGAAACATTGGCAAAATGTTTTTGCCAATGTTTCTTCAGGGAACAATTAAGGGAAGAGGGCCCTTATTTTTTTTGCTTATAGTGTGAAAATTTAGGTTAAAAAATCTTTTTTTAAAACCTCCTCACTGTTAGAAAAACAGAAAAAAGTGGCATCTACAAGCTTTTATTCCTATCCTTTGGTAGTCTGCGACTTAAATACAGCCTTAGACTTTCTCTTGGATGGGCCCAGATTCAGGGTATTATTCTGACATATGAGTATTTTCAGCAAACATACATTTTGATGTTTAAAAAGGATAAAGTTTCTGCTCATCACTTTACTAAACCTCCACTGTTTTACTGACATTCCTCCCGCCGTTCATTCCTCAGGACTTTCTGGTCTGGAAAACAAACTGTAAAATACAGTCTGTTGTTATCCACTAAGCCTAAGAGCCATTTGTGTAAATGTTTGTGGACAAAAAATCTGTGTGGTAACAGATCAGGCTGAGACTCTGGCAAATGGCAAAGAGCAAAATCTTTATTTCGTTTGCAAACGGAGAACAAACACACACAGCACGCTGCAGTGAGTTCTGACTTGGAGCTGCAAGCCCTCACAATATGTAGAACTCTTCACACAATGTGGTCACTCCCTGCCTCAGAGCCAGTAACAGTTGAACAGGTTTCATGCACAGTCACGTAACCACAGGGTGGACAGGGTGCAACCTCATCTTCACTGGAGGATCAGTTAATTCCTTAGATGATGACCATCTTCTTGTTCAAAATATGTCAGTTTCCAAGAATCAGGTTTGCTAATGGAACAATTTTGCATAACATTGTCAGACCAGAATACCCAGCAGGTGCATCAGTTTCGCAAAACTCTCTGAGCTGGTAACATTCAATAGAGAAACTTGTTGAACCTCAGGACTTATTCCATCACACTATAATTATCTAAACTGTCTGTTCTTATCTGTTAACAAACACTGGCGCCTTGCTGTGGTACGTGGTGAGGCATTAGTCGCTATCAGCCTGCTGGAGATGCTGCAGGAAACCCTCTAACTGGTTCTGCAGAAACTCTCTGGCCTACATACTCTAACAGATTGAGCAATACTAATGTGGTTAAATGGGTAAAGAATTAAATGAAATTGTTAAAAAATAATAATAAAACAATTTTTACTTCACACGTTACAAATAGAAAGGTTGCTAAGTAATAGTGATTGAAATATTACAACATAAAGACTTATTATGTGCCACTTGATTAAACAAGTGGCACAAACATCTATCATAGGCTAACACTAACTCCATCGTCAGTGCTTTTTGTATGTTACTTTGAGTATAAAGATTCTCCTGATTCATTTTTCACTTGCTATGTAATGGTGCACTTTTGGTTATGTTATTTAAAATGATTAAACTAACAAATCATCGCACATTTATGCTTTATAACAAAGAAAGACTAAGAAAGAACGAGAAAAAAGCAGTTAGATGGAAAACAATACATTGTCATTTTTGGCTTGACTGTTTGAAATTTAATTGTAATAATTATAACAAAACAAAAGAAAAAGATAGTTTCTCCATCACTATCATGACCAGCCTTTAAAACACTCCTCTCCTTTAAGCTTTCAACTGACATCTTACTTGGTCAGTCAATGGTTTTGTTGTTTTTGCTGCTGGAAGCTCCTCTGTAGCCAAAAAGCTCTTCAATGGTTCTACTTGTGGGATTAACTCCCTTAAATTTCTCCTGCAGAGGAAAACAGACAGTAAATCAGCTTCTGGTTTAACCTGTGCCCACGCTCACACACAGCAGCCTCACATGCTCCAGTTTGCATGCTCACTCTCCTGGGCTGCTCTGAAACGGGCCGTATCAGCTGCTGTTATTTGGTCTCCTTATGTTGTGGTCAAATCAACAAGGAGAAATTGTTCATCAGCCACAGCATAAAGCTTGTCCCATCATGCCTGTTTCAGGCCCCAAACCATAAGCTATCGAAACTTGTAAGGAGAACCAAAGAGACGAAAACATAAGAGAGAATTCAGTATTATGGATGATCTGTAGCAGTGGTTCTCAAACTTTCTAGTTTCTGAGTCAAAAGTAGAAAAGAGCAAGAGACTTTTGACATTGATTCTTCATAGAAGTATTGTCCTTGATTTAGTTAAAAAGAAGCTCAATAGCTACAGAATTATCATCGACAGCTAAAATACTTGCCAATATATTGATTTTATTTGTTTAAGCTCGGTTTTGTATCATTTACACTATTTATAAAATGCCTGTGCTTTCTTATTGTTGCTTTTTTGGTATTTAGGTTATATTTTCAAGAATATATACTCCTAGATATCTGTGGCTCCAAATGGGATCCCGACCTAAACCTGGGTACTAAGGGAGACTGTGCAAAGAAAAACCTATAAATGTGGTCATAATTTTGCTAAATATTGTTTTATTTGAATGTTGATATTTCTCCAATGTTCACTCCAATAAAAGATTAATTTATCTCAAAGCACTACAACTTTAAGAGTTGTAACATAATTGTTATTATACTAAAGTAATTAAATATTCAGTGTCCAGAAATCTCACTTTTAGAATCAATAGATTTAACCTGTAGGGGGGGAAAAAAGATAAATAAATAAAAATAAAAATAAAAAATGGACCTCCGGAAGTTTCAGGTTGCGCCAGCGCCCTCTGGCTGCACACCAGAGAGTTGCAGCCTGTCGGCTCCCCGAGCGTTTCATCCCTGAAGCTCGCCTTTCATGTCACAGTGGCGCTGCTTGTATGTGCGGGGACGCAGCCAATCTCTTCCTCATGACGCCACCGAGGCTGGGCTCAGATGTCTAAGATTTAACAGACCCACCCTGGATGAACACTTGGAGGGAGAGACAAGGTGGTGCTGAGAGGACAAAATCACGACCTGGATCGCAACACCTGCCAGGCAGCATCTGATTTCACTTCAGCGACGCTCGCAGTAGAAAAAGAAGTGGGGCAGCATCCGAGCATCTCGCCGACCACATCCTCTTTTTACGGAATGTTTTTCTTCTTCAATTTTTGGTCTTAAAAATCAATTGCAGATATCACTGGACAGCGGATTAAGTGAAATCTACCTCTGTTGTGACTTTACATCTGAAAAGAAAGCAGTCATGGCTCATTTGATGTCTCACTCCGCGCTGGGAAGCAGGTTAAAGGAAGAGCATCGATGCGTTTAACGGGACCCTGCTCCCCTTTGTTACATCTTCTGAAACATTTATTCCCACCGCCGTCCTCCTGACACAAACATCCAGCTCAAGAAGGCAACACATGAAGAGCGTTTTACATGCAAGTCCACCTGTCAGGACATGAAGATTTTGGACTACTACAAATTAAACATGACTCTTAAATATGATGGGATTCCCAGCGCTTATTGTGAGTAAAATGGTAATAGAAGATAGTTATATTGCTGCTTTCTCATAGCATACTACTGTTGGACCATAAAAGCCTGATCTTTTTATAGAGAGAGAAAAAAATAATAGCCCATAAATAACCATGATACTGTTTCGTAAATTCAGAGTGTTGATCCTCATGGTGTTTTTAGTTGCGTGCACTCTGCACATCATGATAGACTTGCTGCCAAAGCTGGAGAAAAGAGCTGCCGGAGCGGACGGCGAGGAGGGCGGCTGCCAGTGCGCGCAGCACCCGGCCAGGGACTCTCAAGGCTGGGGGAAGCAGCGCGCCAGGTCGGCCGCCGAGGCGGGCTGGCCTAACAAGCACACGCTGAGGATCTTGCAGGATTTCAGCAACGAGCCCAGCTCAAACCTCACGTCCCACTCGCTGGAAAAGAGCGCGGCGGGCGTGGACAGAGCCGGGGACTCCCGCGGGCGGACGGGACCGTCGGCAAAGGAGCACAAGCCGCTCATCGGTGACGCGAGCGTGGGTCGCACCTCCTCTGCCCAGGCTCTCTCTCGGTTGCCGGCTTTGTTTGAGCATCCCCTATACAAGGTTGACCTTCCTCCACTCACGGATGATGATACTTTGTTTAACGTCAACAATGATATCAGGTTTTATCCGAGAGCCACAGGAAACCAGGGATGGTAAGTTGAATATTCAGGGAAACAGTGATCAGTTCTTTATATGTCTAACTGTTAATGTTAGGAAGATGATGGTAATAGAGAAAGTACTTAACTAATGTTAGTGTTTTTAAAGTAGATCTATCTATCTATCTATCTATCTATCTATCTATCTATCTATCTATCTATCTATCTATCTATCTATCTATCTATCTATCAGCCTTTATCTAAATTTCTGCTGAATGAAAAACTTTCAGTTTCTGCATAGTCTTAGAATGTTCCTCTACACACTTCCTTACATCATTAAACCTATGTGGTGACAAACTCCTGTTAAACGTTGCCCTCCCCTCTCATTCTTGCTTTATTGCCCTCCAGGCATAACGAGGAGGGGAACGAGGACGAAGACGAGTTTTCTCCAACTGCTGATGCGACAGCAGAATCCTACCCCAACTGGCTGCGTTTCCACATCGGGATCAACCGATACGAGCTGTACCCCAGGAACAGCCCCGTGCTGGACGCCCTGCTGAAGGACCTGGTCACTCAGCGGATCACCAGCGTTGGTGAGTCACTCGGGCAGAGCCATGTCGTAGGGAATGGTGAGGCACAGCCAAGTTATAGGCTAAGGCAGTGAATGTACATAGATTTCTTTTTATTTATACTTTGACATATTTGCTGGAGAATTATGGAATTTGCTTAATTTTCCATCTCTGGATTGTATGGAAAAAGAAAAAAAAGAGTGTGGGAAAATTTCATTTTCTTGCTGAGCTCCCCTGATCCCTGATTCTAGCTTCATTCTGCCATTCAACTCTAACCAGTTTCCCTCTCCCTGCTGAAGACAATCACTCCCACATCATAATGCTGCCACTATCTCTTTAGGGTTGCTGTGCATTCAGTTTTAGCTATCCATCCATTCATTATCCATCCATCCATCCATCCATCCATCATTCATCCATCCATCCATTTTGGGTTGTTCCATACTTAAAGCCTGACTGCTGTAGAAATACCTGAGGTAAATATGTTTTTACTTTTGCATTTATTAGTCTAAAATGGCCAAAACAATTAATTAACATGAAATGTGTTTTGACATGCAAAGTGCTGGGTCTCGGTGTTTGTTAGTCCATAAGTAGTAGTGGATAACAGATCAAATTAAAGTGATGTGGTGAAAATATGACATAATATGAGAGAGGAACATGTTGGGACAAGGTTTAACCCTGAGAAACTCCATCAGGTTATTTCAAGCTGGTTATCTTGCTTTTCAGTGTCTTTCTATATTATGGTAATAACAATGCTAATTGTAGCTTCTTTTTTTCCACAATGTCTGCATAATATAATCATAACAGAATGGCAAGAATGGGGCAATGATTTTCCTCTGTCTTTTGTTACAATTTTGTCATTATTTGTCCATAAACTATTCTCCCTCTCTCCCAACCCCAAACTTAATATATTCCTTTATTTTTGAAAGGGCAGTGTAAGTCCTGTTTTTATTTATTCAGGACCCAGAAAAATGTGTCTTTGATAAGATTGCTGCAAAGATTTTTAGAAGTAATTCTCTAATTTCATACCTTTATGGTGATGAGTCCTTGCCCTCGATTAACCTACAAACAAAAAGTCAAAACCGTACATATTTTTTATTTTTGTTGTATTTGCAATTAAAATAGTTATAGAAAGACTACATAGAAGTCATAAATATTTATATCATGCATTAAGTATATTTTTCATCTACAAATTTGAGCCAAAGTCATACTGAAATGAGCTGCAGCTGTTTTCTTTTTTCTTTTTCTACTATAATCCAGCACTCTTTTGGATTATTATCTAGCAACTGTATTATTTTCATTTATACCCAAGCCTTTTTAAGCTATCTGCCTGGTCGTCGTCCCTCCATCTCTTTTGTCTGCTATAAAACCCTGTGTAATCTGTGTGTCTTCAGAAGCACGTTCAGCAGTGACCCACATTGTTGCAAACAGCCTTTATACTTGTATCTGCTTGGCTGAAATTACAAAAACATATATGAGCTACATGGCATTAGAAAGCCTCCCTTGTTAGCATTTTCTTCCAAATCGTGCTTGTTTCTTTTTTCTCCTTTGTGTCTGTCTTTGCTGGGAAGCGTTTGTGGCCTTTTGTTCGGGATTCGGCTTAACTCATAAATCACACTCATGGAAGCACAAAGAGGCACAGGTGAAGGTACGATGGATTTATCATCACGGTGCGGAGAGTATGGTGCAGTTTTGAACGCTTCTGGGGGGGTGGGAGGCCTGTAGAACAAAAATGTGCTGGTAAATGTTATTGTAAATTCATGTCAGCAAAGATAACATCCAAAAAGAAACAATCACTTAAGCTATGCTCGGGCTTTTGGGCATGGGGGATTTCATTTAATATTCAAATTATGGCAACAATTGGAAGCTTGGCTTATAAGACTGAGGTCATAGCTTTCAATTTCTCCAACGCTCCAGGATCCAGCACTTTATGATTACATCAGGAGACTATCCACCCGACCTTGATTGAGTAAATTTATTACATGTAGAGATGCATCCGACTTTTGCAGCTGATTTCCAATCTCAATTTTCTGTAAAGCTTTGACCTGCTGATACCAAGGCAATTCTAATTTCTCTCTAAGAGCTATAATACAGGACAATATAAGAACGTCAGTAGAAATATTCCATTGCCCTCCTGTCATAGGCGGTCAGGAATTATTTATATTAGGCAGAGAAGTGCTTTCACACAGAGCTGTACCTGTAAAACAGTGTTTTACTATATTCTTTTTTTTTCAAAGACTAAATTATTCATATGTTGATATTTAATAGCCGCTTCAGCATGTGATATTTACAGTTAACATGGTGAGAGTGGCTAATGTAAAAACAGCAGTTTCAGTTTCAGTTTTCGATTTCAGATTTCCGAAATTCTGCCAACATTTCCAAAAACAGCAATGACGCATACAGAGGTCAAGAGCTAAAAAAAAAGATGAAACGCAGCAACTTTGATGTTCTACATTCCCTCTTCCTGTCAACTGCTGACTGTCTTGCTCTTTTGAGTTCTTTTGCAACCTGAATGAATGACAGACGTATCTCATCAAGTAATATAAAATATAACAAACAACTTTCTTTTAAATAGCTTCATCTACTTGTTTTAGATGATAATACCTCTCAACAAAGTTTTATTGCTCCTTTATGTGTGTATGTATTTGCCACAGAAGTGAAATTTTTTTATGTATTGTATCATTTTCTAGATGTTTACTTCAAGTCCAAACATTATTTTCACTGAGATTGCTAACTAGGATAAAACCAACAAAAGGGGCTTGAACTCAAGAGCTCTCAATATCACACTAGATGAGCCATACATGTGCATACTATATACAAATAAGAATAAAAATTATTTATGCTATTATTTTAAGTCTAAGTTTTGGCCATAAACTTAGGTATAATATTCATGCTTAAATCAGGACTTTGAACATGGAACAACATGAAAATCCATTCTGTTGCTTCATGGTCTGTCTTAATTTTCAACGCTCCACTGAATCTAAAAATAGCTCAAATTGAAATGAGCTCCTCTGGACTGTGTCTACTTCAAAGAGCACCGCAAGTATGACCTGCTGGTGAGTTAAATGTGGACTTAGTGATCTGACTTTTTAATTTAGACTGGGCAGTCACTACTCCGGGCTGATCAAGCTAGAAAACAGCAGATTTTGATCATCAGGGTGCATCGTAATTCAATGTGCAGAATTATGTCCTGTGTTATATGGCTTTAATCCCAGAATGTTTTCTTCAGAAGTAAAAAGGTGGAGCACCTGAGGTTATGTACTGCTGGATGAAACAGTGTATATAAAAAAAAATAAAATAATCCAGAAGACTTTGAAAATGAGTCACAGCAAAAGGAAAAAAGCTTGCCAGCACTGAGTAGGATGGATTGAGACAGACAGAGCATAACAGAGAGGATGTGAATACAAGAATGACATATGCAAACAGAAAAAAAGGAGAAGCAAGGAGAAAATGGAGAAACAAAATGTTAGAGCTCTCGAGACGACAGCACTAAGAGAGTCAGTAAACACAGAATACAACTGTATGCTCGTCCAACAATCTGGCGCACTACAGGGAGCTTACACTGATATTGGGGCTGGGCAGCGGCATAGTGTTTTGTAATGTGCTCAAGTTAATATGCTGTAATAAATGAGCAAATCCCCTCAAAAAGCTGGTCCATTGTGACAGGAACACAAGGCGTAATGGACTAGCTTGGCCTGGCGGTCCTTTTGTTTGAGTCAGAGGGAGGCAGGAAGCTCGCCGTCAGAATCCATCACCCCGTAGGAGACAACGCGGATATGACTGATAGTCAGTGACATAAGCTTCCAGCGTACAGGAGGTCAGCGTGTCTGAGTGACAAAGGAAGTGGCTAATGTGCACAAGACGTCACGAGCGATCTGAGCAATCAATGGAGGCTTGCAGAGAAATGTCAAGCTATTGATCCTAAAAGGAAGAGGAAACTTCTCTGATTAATTCAGATCATTCTTTATTTGCAAGTTGTCACGTTTGTTTTACATCCCACACAGCTTCAAAAACCCTAATTGTTTCTCTTTCGTTACACAGTGTCTGCTAAGTTGTTTAACAGACACGCAGATCTGTTGTGAATTCACACAAAGCTTCACGATTAGCAAACACAGAATCATCTGTGCAGATGTGATGCCATCCCACGTTAGAATGTGTACTTGCCTTTGTTTACGCTTTCGACGGTGTGACTTATAGTCTAACATCTCACTTGTTTTCCTCCCAGCCATGAAATCCGGAGGCACCCAGCTGAAGTTGATCATGACTTTCCAGAACTATGGACAAGCGCTGTTCAAGCCCATGAAGTAAGTAGAACCGGAATGGCTAAAATGATTTAATAGGTACGCTACAGTCACCTGGAATTTTATAAACATTGGCCCTGCAAAGGTTTTCAAACCCCTCACAACCTTTTTTTTTTCATTTTGTCATACATTTTAAGAGTAAAAATCTGAAAAGTGTGGTATGCAGTTGTAGCCAGCCATATTGATATCACAGCACAGCTGAGGTTAGATGAAACTAAAATTACTGTATATCATGTACAATCTCATTAAAACACATTAAAATTCGTAACTGTAACATGTCAAAATGTGAAAACACTCGAGGGGTGAATCCTGCAATCGTAGGTCAGTTGAACAAGGTAATACATACTGAGTGCTGACACTGTCTCTGTTCATATAGACATCTCTCTCCTCCTTGTGAGTTTTTATTCTGATTGGGGAATCGCCTGTCTCCTTTTTAATTAACATCAACAGGCTTATGTGTTAATTAAAACGAGCATTGAGCCATCCCATAGTCGTCTTTGGGGAGGCCCGATATGCTGGCAGAGGCACATTGCTCTTGAAAAAGAAATACCTTTTAGCTCTCTACTGTCTTGAGTTTTTCCCCATGAATTCCCATGTCGGCACGGATAAACAGAGTCCAGGCCAACTGTGCGGCGATCAGAAGTAATTGCTCACAAGCCCAGTTTGATTGCTATGAAATGCAAAAAGGTTTTCTGCATGAGAGCCCCTGTGGAGAACATTAGATATAGGGAGTAAGAGGGAAAAGGAAAGAGGTAAAGCAATGAAGACATCCATGAGAATGTGTGTATGTGCGTGCTTGTGTATGCATCTCCCTGCTCCAAGAGTTATGAGTGAAACTCTGAAGGTTCAAAATAACCTAGCTTGACAACTTGATCTTGGGATTGGCTTTGATGTTCTTTACCAATTTAAGAAGAGAAGAAAAACATCATCGAACCAGCCAGAGCTGGCTCCAGGCATAAGCAAACTAAGCTACTGCTTTGAGCCCCCAATCCAAAAGCAGATGTCCCCATAAGATTCTCAAAAGAGTCCCAGGAGTTGTTTTGTTGTTGGTTGCATTGAGGGCTTCAATCAAGGTTTAAAGGTTGCCTATTGCTAATTGTGTAACTGTATCAGGGTACACCAAGAGCTTCAAGCATTTGAAATTACAAACCCACTCGAGTTTTTCACTTTAAAGTCCTTAAGTCCATGTCAGAGTGAGCATAGAGTAATGTAATGCTTTTGCTCCTCCACCTGTTGCTACACTTTGCCTATTGGGTGGTTAAAAGAAAGCGACTACTTTTGCACGTTGTCTTAAATGTACAATGTTCATACACTTAAACAGGGTGGCTCCGTGGTGGCTGGTTGTCTGAAATTAGGATCCCAAATCAAATTCTGCTTGTAGCTCCATTCAATATTGAGCCTGCATTAAAAAAAACAGCCAAAGTGACATTACATCAAAGTGGCCTGATGGAGTCAGACAGTTTGTCAGTTTAATATTATTTTGAGAACAAATGAATGAATGCAGAGAAGTTCAGGTAGGAAATGTTTGGCATTTATTCTGAGTGGTGGTTCCCGAATACGCAGAACTCCTCAGAATTTGGTGAAACGGTGGCCCCTGAATAGGCCTCAGACTGTGACAACTAACAGTCGATGCTGTACTGTAACATCCATGAATGCGAATCTTTTTGTCAACAACAACACCCGGCAGGCACCATCAGCGTAGTCACATCTGACAAGAACAAAGATCACCCTAGGTTTGTGCATGTCTGTGTGGGTGATTCACAGGCAATCGGACGATATATGTATGAGTTGAAGAGGAGTGTAACTTTGGTGGTAGGCAAGAAAACAAGAGAGAACTGCAGGGTTTGTTGAAGTCCTGCGGTGGTTCTCAGTGCAGAGGTTAGTATTAAACAGCATTTTTAACGGCTATGTTCATTTTTGTCAAGCAGTTAAATCTCTTTGGTGCATTATGAAGATGCATTTGAAATATGATTCGTTACAAGAAAAAGTCAACTTCAAACAGAATTGTAATGTAGAGGTTAAATGACTGAGTACAATAAATGCTATCGTAAAGCTTAAATTACCATAGGACTGATTGAATGAAAAATTATGCATTTAAATTGGAAATGAAAAGCTCTCGTTTCTTACTTTAGACATGACCGAAGCTGTCTTTCTCAGATACTGCTGGAAACCGTTTTGACAGTAATTACATGTCAGTTTCTGAACCACGAGCTACAGATTCCTGCAGCTCTTTGTTTGGCCTGTCATATTTTATTCAGGCTTCTTGCTTTGACTGTCACAGTCATCTGTCTGCAGAGTGTACAGATATTATACAAAACTCCTCGGAGCGAAATTACTGCAATAAAGACCTTTCTGAAAAACAAATCCTTGAGAAAAAAAACACTTTTCTTCCGTTGTTGTTAAAGAATACACTGAGCTTTTGCTGTTTCTGTCATACTGATCCAACCTTTATTTATTTTAAGAATTGTAGGGATAACAGTGGTTCAGAGCATCTTTGTAACGCAGTGTTTGTGTTGACCCATCCTGCTGTACAGCATCAAGTGTTGCTTCAGAGAGGGTTTGATGTTTCAGGCCTCCTTTGAGGTGGATGCAAATCTCAACAAACCCATAAGCCTGGAGTCTACACAAGTTGACAGCTTGCCAGCCAACTCCACAAGATGTCTTCCCTGTGGAGCCTTCAGGAAGTATTTGAAGCTTTGTTTTATCTGGCTAGCTAACTTTTTGACTGAAAGTTTGAGCCCACTTTTGAAGAACAATCATTAAGATTACAAAGTACATCCTCACCCACCAAAAACAGTCTCTTCATGTGAAACCATTTTTGCTACAAGGTTTTGGTTTAATTGGTTCTGATGGGTGAGACCCGAACACAGTTCATGCCATGTCGATGACACAATGGGCACAGTTAGCTACCAGAACATGAAGATGACGGCGTGTGGTGTTTGTGAGCATAAAGTTTATCTATCAAGAAAATTTGATTTTTGCATTTTATATAGATCCTTTGTCAATATAAAAGCTCTCCTGATGTCTTTTGATCACTTTAAGTAAATTCATAAATGCCTCTTCCACTGCATATTTACTAATTATAATAAGCAAAGTCAGCACTCATGTTTTTGTTCAATGTTTGAGCCAAATGATGTGTGTATCTGATTTTAGTTTCTCTTCTAAACAAGACATGTTTTGCACTGGAATAGGGTCAAACAACATTTTTGTGAGAAACCTAAGAAGTTGTCATTGGAATACCGTATTTTCCGGACTAAAAGTCGCAGTTTTTTTTTCATAGTTTGGCCGGGGGTGCAACTTATACTCCGGAGTGACTTATTTGTGAAATTATTAACACTATTATATCATATCACATGTTATTTTCACACTAAACCGCAAGAGGGCGCACTAGGCCTGTGTTGATAATGTGTGTGGTAGAAGCTACCTCCGGAGTTAGCGGAGTTGTTTACAAGCGACACTGAGGATAAAGATTTTACTGCGTTTAGTGATTTGGAGTGACACGGATGGTTCGGTAAACTTGTTAGCATGTTATTTATGCTATAGTTATCTGAATAACTCTTAATATGTTATGTTAACATACCAGGCAGGTTCTCAGTTCGTTGTTTGTCATGTAACGTTAGCATACCGTACAATTATTCAGCCTGTTGTTGCCTCTATTCCATTTTTATTTTACATTGCCTTTCAAGATGACATGTCTGTTCTTGGTGTTGGATTTTATCAAGTAAATTTCCCTCAAAAATGCGACTTATACTTCGGTGTGACTTATATATGTATTTTCCTTCTTTATTATGCATTTTATGGCTGGTGCGACTTGTACTCCGAAGCGACTTATAGTCCGGAAAATACGGTAAGTCTTTGGTAGTTACATTAATATGAGGCTGTTAAACTATAACGGTGTAATATGGACTGATATATGCAGAAAAGTTACATTTTAACCTACTTTAATTCTGTGTCCACCAGGCTTGCCACAGTGAGCTTTTCAATCCCTAAGTGAAATGCTAGTTTATTAGATCTCCAGCACTGCTTCTCAGACAATATTTCACCAATTTTTCTTCTTCTCAAAGCACAAAAAAACCTTATGAACCATCGCATTTGTGGTGGATGCTTTATTACAAGACCAAACACAATAGATTAGGTGTCTTAACCAAAGCAGAGAATATAAGATGGCTGTATCTTGAGATAATCAGAGGCTGTCAAAGACTGAGGAAGAAGTGGCATCTGAACAGAGAAGAAACAGATTTAGGAAGACATTTGAGAAGTAGTTAAACCCCAGAGGGCTGTAGCACTGCCAACCTGTCAGGGAACTGGGTCTTCCAGCTGGAGCCAGGTCACAGACCAAGCAGAGCCCCTCCCTATGCCAGATCTTTGTGTCTGTCTGGCTCATGTTTCTTTTGCCTATCTGTCTCTGCCAAAATCCTGGTTTTAGTGTGCATGCAGGACCTTAATGTTCATGTTCACTCTAAATGGATTTGTCAGATGGCAGGTGGAGAGGTTGAGGGAGGAGGTGCAGACCTCTGGTATGTAAAGTACAGGCTTGTTTTCACTCCTCCTTTGTGTTTTTGAATATTTCTGTTGTTCAAAATAGCTTGTGTATTACAGGATTCTTTGAAAGGGATTTCTTTACTGATGCTGCCTTTCTGCCATCAGCTGTAAAATTAATGAATGTATAAGACTTCATTGTGTACGCACATCTGACTTACAGCACAGGTACATAGGACACACATGGCAAACCCTTAATACCACAGGAAATCTAAATACATCATCTACAGAAACCGAATCAGTTTTGACATGCTTGAGCTCTTTGTATTTGTGTCTTCTATGAAATCTAATAGCTGCGACAAAGAGGCAATTTTCTTTATCATTTTCAGACAGTTTGTGAGCAGGCACGTTTATTGAAGCCCATTGTTATATGAGGCTGTTCAGTTATAGCACCTTTCTCAAAGGTACTCATGGAGTATTAAGTTATTAAATCAGGAAAAACGAGCCCTTCTTTGTCTGAAACAATGAAAGGTCAGTGACTTTATTATAAATTTTAATGCTTTGCTGGAAAAGCTTGGGATTTTTTATCCGCTGAGAAGACAATAAATATTGCTACGATGTAAAAACTTTGGTTACACAGATATGAAGGCCTTATAAAGTGGCTCAAATGACAAGCAAGCCTGGGCCAATTAACTATGAAAAATTGTGTTGCAGTTGAAGAAAGATACAAGTTACCATTAATTTGCTTAAATAGCCAGCTTCCTTAACATTGACCTTTTGTAGCTTTCTATCCCTATGGAGGGAGTGAATGACCTTCTGCTGGATAATTACCTTCCCCATGATTGCTGGCCTTAAAGCTTTTCTGTACATCCAAGTAACTTTATAATGAATTGCAATGCACCTGCATTTTTGATGCATGTGAAGTGAAAAACGCTCCTTAAGGCTTACATTTCGAGTTGTTTTTCCTCTGCTTCTCCCATCTCTCAGATTCTTCTCAAGGGCCATCGCAGTGCCGCGGGCTATCATAAGTTAGACACGGTTTTAGGAGCTGCTGTCTGAACTCATTGTTAAATGTAAGCACGATCACAGATGAGTCACATTACTATAGACAGCTGTTCATGCAGCTGCTGTGCACACACATGTAGAAATACACACATACAAGCTGCAAAGAGACATTCTCTGTGAAGGTTACAGAGTTTGTGCACCCTCTGTCACCCACAACTGGTGCCGGGAAATGCACGAACAGCGAGCCAAGTTGCAGCTGTAGCCGCTCACTCAGAGCGCCCATTCTGGGCATGAGGTGACGACTGCAAACCCACACTCTGGATATGACCACAAAGGAATACCAGCTGGCTTGTTCCAAACCACACACACAATTTAATCGTGATTATTTGTCCAGCGACAAGTCAAAAACCCTTGAAGATCTTAAAATCGTTCTATATTAGCAACCTAATTCAAAATGGTTTTCACCCAGCTTGTTGTGCAAAAAGCTCTAGCTGAACTGTCACATCCATCTTTCTCCTTATTTGCTACTTGCGTACAGCTCTACTCTTGGATTTCTTGCAGCTCAATCAGCCTCTCAATCTAAAATGTGCTCGTCAGGGAAAGAGAGTCTTCGGCTTGTCTGCAGCCTCTGCTTTTGCTGCCTTGGCTGCCAGGGGGACGGAGCAGCACCTCAGGATGCCAGGCAATTTCTCTGACCTGGCTGTTCCAATCAATGGCAATCTGCAGAGAGCAGGTGTGGCTCATTCATGAGTGGGAAGAGACGAAGGAGGCAATAAATTTCAAGTGAAGGGTGTTTGTTTGTGTGTGCGCCTATAGCATGTTAGTTTCACTGCTTTAGATGGGGAAACATTCACGTTCATATTTCTGTGTTTGGAAATAATTTTGTGACTAGATCACTTTATTTTTGAAAGAAAGGATGTCTTGATTCATAAATAACAAGGCTAATGAAGGATAATGTTCAATATGTATTCGATTTGTGTTGTTAAAAGCCAATCTGACTCACAGTTAAACAGAACCTTGAAGTGCCGTAAAACATTTCTTAATGAATCCAGTGGACAGTTGGATTGCGCTGTTATTTTACTTGTTTACAGTTTGGCATTTAAGACAAGTCAAGTTTATTTGTATAGTTGATTTATTTATTTGTACATTTCAGCAACAAGGCAGTACAGAGTGCTTCACGTGATTTAGGAGTAGAAATAACTTTTGAAATATTAAAACTCATATCTATAGGTAGTAAACATAACAAGGTAGATAAACTGTTTATTTAGATGATTAAACTGAGGCTGATTCTAATACCCACTGAGGTAGAGCTGGGTAAGGTTGTACAGTGGTTTGAACAAAATATTACAGCACATAACCTGCGGCACATTGCCCATTTATTGCCTTATCTGTCATTTCGATCAGACTCTGTCATCTAATGGCTCTGTGGTGTAAACACATGGAAAACAAGAAATAATTAAAATAGATCATTGTTTCACAACCCTGGTCCTCAAGGCACACAATGTGTGTTCTAGGTGTTTTCCTTCTGCCATATACCTGCCTTAAATAAATCCTTGATTAACAGGCATCTGCAGCACTTGACGGCATGCTGAGGTTGTTCAATCATTTGAAGTAGGTATGCTGAAGCAGAGACACATTTAAGACGCAAAGGACTGTGGACCCTGAGGACCATGCAGAAACACCGGTAGAGATTGTAGCTTTCATCAGAGTAGCAAATTATACTGTTTTGCTTTTACATTGTAAACATATTTGTTTCTTTTTTTGACACAACATTGCACCATTAGGTATGTGCTCTGAGAATCAAGCAGAACAAGCTGAAGGCATATGCAAACTGAGCAGCTGTGAACTAGAACATGTGTCTTATTTGATAGCTTTCACCCTCTCAAGTTAAATATAAATTTATATTCAAAGTGATCTCAGCATCAAAACAATTTTTGTAAATTGTTTTGACTGATTTTAATTTTTTATTTTAAAAAAATCTACAGGAAGAATTAAGACAAACAATAGAGTATTACAGCTGTAACACGGTGTTTTATTCATATCTCAGACAAGAAAATATATTATTAAGGAGTTAGCACCTTTGAGGCCATCATTTGTAATTGTATGTATTATAGCGCAAGGGCCTGAAACCTCAACACGTGATGTCTCATGTACTGGTCATTACAGGAGCTTTACTACATGCTGAGGAGTAAAGCAATTCAACTATTTTAAACATGTATGTAGGACCAGGTAAGCATATAAACAATACAGAACCCTAGCCCTTGAGAGCCTTGCTGTAAATGTTGATCCTTGCATAAATTTTGAGATTTCCAGAAGCCCAGAAATCCTAAACGTTTTTGGCACAACTCCCAAGACGCATGAAGAAGCTCAAAGACTCCAGAAACGCCTTTTGGCTTGTGGCCTTCACAATGACCCGTAAGCTGTCAAACCTTTTCAAATCCAGCATGTTTTATGTCACAGAAGCTCAAAAGGACAAAAGAGAACAACTTTGCTTAACTGTGTAAAGCCTTCCTGTTATCTGCTTCCAATCTTGTTCTCCCTCCCAGCCTCAATGAAACCACACACCTGTCTTTTAAAAATCCATTATAACAGTAGATGTATTATGCACAAACATTCAAACATAGATGATATTAAGTTGGTATTAGTTGAGCTGTAGTGACAAACAGTAGTTGGCACCTTAATTTCAATTCTTTTCAGGATTCCTTATTCGCTTGGAACTACTCCACAAGCGAACAAAACCTCAGGAAACTGGTTTAGCATCTGCTATCTAACAATATTTCCATTCTTCTCTCCTCTATCTTGTACTTCTAATGGTCTTTCTCACTCACATACTCAGGCACTCATATATTGTATTCTAGTCTGAGGCATCCTCAACATCTGTTCCTCCTGCAGCTTTGTACTTGGATTCAGGCTGCCAGTCCCAGCAGCTCTTCTCCAGGCTCAGAGCGCTGCTGACTCCCTCCTTAGGTCTTTAAGATTAATTTGGGTTTTAAGCCGCTCTAATGTGGATGAGGCTTGCTCATCTCACAGCACCTCCTTCTCCCCCACCCTCTCTCTGCTCTCGTCTTTCATCCCTTCTTTTCCCCACTCAATTCTGTTTGTTCCATCAAAGACTTTTGTGTAGTGCCGCCTGAGGCTGATACCGTTGTAAAAGTCGGCATTCTCAGCCTTCTGCCACGAAGTTGGTTTCCAGTATTTCTCTTTTTACCTCCCCTTGTTCTTCGCTGTTTATGTTTCCTATTTCAGGCAACCATGTAGACAAAGTCTTTTAATAAAATTCTCATACTTGCGGCTGCGCATGGTGTTGCTTGTGTGTGTTCAGTTGTGTGAATGTGTGTTTGCTTAGTGCAATCCAAGTGTGTGGGTGCCCTGACCTCTTGTGGGCTCTTGTGAGATGAGCCAGTTAATTAGTGCTCAGTTAACAGTCATAAAACCAGCCACATGGAGTGGTCTGTCATATCTGCATGTTCATCATCACACACAAACAAACACACACACGCAGTTTGAATTGATAATTTGCGTGGCAGAACTTCAGCGTGAGATGCTTTAATTGAAGTGTCAGTCATCTTCCTTCGTTCTGCGCATTATCTTATTATGTGTCACCATGTGTGTGTGTGTGTGTTTGGGGAGTTGCAAAACTTCTGAATCTGCAAAAATTAGTCATTTTGTATCAGTCACATGAGTAATGATTATGAGTGCTGTTTGTGTCATCATCCCGTTTCTATTTTCTTTATCTTCTTGGCTTCTATTTCTGGTTCCTGGTTGACAGAAGAGTTTCTGGCGCTGAATGTACCTGTTTGTCATTTTAAATCTCAAATAACTTTTGTTTTTTGACAGTTGCACTCAGACACAGACTCGCTGAGGGCTGTCTTATTTTAGACTCTCCTCTTATCCTTCTCACACACTTGTCTCATTAATGTTTTACCCGGTTGATTCCCGAGGATGAGTTGTGTTTTTTTTTTATCGCCATCCCCACCTTCTTCTCAACCTTTGCTGTCCATGCTCCTTCCTGTCTCCACCTCCCATCCATACTTCCTTTTGGGTGCTTTTGTTTGATTCACCGAGGCGGCGCTAATCCCGGCTTGTCACTCTCTGCCTCTCAGCTCTGTATTTTTAGATCCTTGCTGTTTTCGCTCTTGATTTAACAAAGTGTTTATGCACTCACAGTATACTATGACAGTGCTGGGAATAGCCTTAGCGTAAAGTAATTAAATGGCAGCCGAAGATACCATGAGTGCTCGGAATGATTGCTCGTGATACAACAATATGACTGTCATGATTACATCGCTGTCATTATTACCATCATCAGGACTCTAATTATAGGCATGCATTATCCACAAATTCTCATTACTAAGCCGAACGTATATGAATCTCTAAAAATTGAACTTATAATTGTAACTTTTTGTGTGAGGACATTAAAGAAATGATATGGCTTCCAACAGATTTGAAAATTATTCAATTTAATTTAAAAAGTTTACCATTTGCAGGTCTGATGCATACAGCTGTTGATACAACAGTGTGATTTTTGAGAAAGGAGTTACTGCAGCTCATCAACCTGGGCGTATTTGTCATAGTTTTAGTCGACAATTAACACTAATTGCTACTAAATGTTGCTCTGCAAGCTGCTGAATGGTAGTCAGACTTTGCTTTGCTAAATGTGAATATTTAAAATGCCCGTAGAAAGTAACAAGGGGTCTAACGAGATCTCACAATATTAAAAACATTACAATATTTCTTGTTGAGGTGACTGCTAACTTACAAGTACCATGCAGCTGCAGTCAGCATGGCGTTGCCTGACAATGTTGTATCAGAAGATGCCCCAACTACCTTTAAATGATTATTTGACAGCATTTTGGGTTTCCAGTAGGAACTGTTAATGGCAACCGAGTAAGAGACAAGACATGATCAATATGTAAACATCGCTATAACAACTAATGGTTGGATGTGGGGGTGCATTGAGCTAAATCACAATCACAGTGGTCGCTACCATTAGCAACTGGGAAATGGTAAACGTTGTATTGGAAGAAGACACCAGCTTGTTGAATACTTGACGTTTCTTTGTAAGCAATATTAAAATCTTGTACTGTATCATTTTCATTAACTCAGTATTATGTCTCATCTTATATTGTGAGTTTTCGATATCATTACTTCCTTAGTAGAAAGATCTCTTAAGATTTAAAGCATTTTAGCTGGTTGTTGTGAAATATAAAACCTACCTATGAAATATTTTCATAGGTTGTATCTCAGTGATTATTAGCAATTAGCTTTATGTTTTTATGCCTGGTTTTAACTTTTTATATGTGTTTCACCTTGTCAAACTCTGTCTCTACTCATTCTTTACTATACTCATTTTTTGCATTTCTGTGTGCTTTTTCGGCAGATAAACTGCACTTGCTATTGCTTTGTGTGGGTCTGTTGCTTTCTTCCATATCATATGATTATGGTTTTAAATCCTAAATGGGTATTCCTAAACTTCCCACTCCAAGTTTCACATTTGAATGGAATGGAGAAAACTTACTATATACAGCTTAAATGAGTATTTATCTAAAATACCAGGAAAAGCAGGCCAAGTTTTGCCTTGGATAAAAATATCTAATTTGAGCAAGCATAGCTGCTGAAATGATGGACGATTTCCCTAGGTAGGTATTTTAAATTAGAATTCAGAAGGTTGATATCCATCCTCTAAAATGGTTTGATTATTCCTTATCTATGATTAGGAAACTTGCATTTTTGCAGTAAGCCTAAGAAAATAGGACTTCTTATTGTGGGGCCCGTAACATTGCTATTGAGTCTTTCTGAAAGGAAAATGTGTGTGATCAGTTAAACAGGGACAAAAATTGGACTATTATCTTTGTCATCGCAGCTGTTTGAAAATAACTGCATACACCTGCTTCATTCTTCCTTGTCACCAAGTCTCAACAAAAGGATCGCATGCACCGCACAGTCCTTAAAACTCAGTAGCATCATTAGTGAACAACCTTTCCCAGGTAGATCTGCCGCAGCCCTGCTGAATGTCTGTCTAAGCTGCATGAATGAAGCAGTTCTTCAGCAGAGAGAATGAGAGAAAGCATTGTAGCTGTAAAACTCTGGCTCTTTATAATAGCTATGCAAAGGTTAATACATCCATTGTGAGCCAGGCCTGTGCCTGTCTAAGCCTGTCCCGTGCAAGGTGGTAATTAGGACGTGTGTGACTCCCCTGTCCCCTCTGACAAAGGCCAGCAGAAGAGGAGGAAAATGCGTTCATTGTTTACCAATTAAACCAGAGGAGAGGAGCGGGGTTTGCTTTGGCTTTGCCCATTGTCAGGGCAGGATGTGGGAGGGTCTGTATTCTCCAGGTCTGATATCACCAGGATGGGGAAGCAGGAACCTGATCCAGGGGTTTCCCTAAGTTTCCCCTCCCCTTCCTGCCCTTCTTTTGGTAGCTGTACGTAGAAGTGATGCAAACAGAGGATTCTCTGTCCTGGTTCAGAGGCCCTCAATTTTGCCAGGGACATAAAGGTCACTCTTCTCTCCATCTATCACAGGGTAGATGGAGAGAAGATATATATATTAAAACAGGAAAGTTTAGGCCACCAGTTTGGCAGTACTCAAGATATTTCCAACAAAAAAAACTAAACAATAATTATT
>CAEFZX010019543.1:0-19748 GCA_903066825.1 Alfaro cultratus | reverse complement strand
TTTTGATGCCTTCAGTGTGAATCTACAATGTCAATAGTCATGAAAATAAAGGAAACTCATTGAATGAGAAGGTGTGTCCAAACTTTTGGTCTGTACTGTACATAAATGGAATGTTCGCAAATAACTTAGACAACAAAATGGCTTTTAATTTTTTCAAACTTTTTATATAATATATTTGTACTAAATGTAACATTTTTGTGTTTCCAAACTATCATAATATACCTATATTTTCTTTTTAGAGCATATTTAAAAGCATTTATGGTTTTATGTTTATAAATCAAATGTGTTTCTCTACACAAACTGCCTGCACTGTCAGCGTAATCGGATGAGATTTCTTTTTTTTTTCTTGCAGATATCACACTCTGATCAGAATGGGTTGCGGCGATAACAGAAGCTACTGTGGCAAAGTTAGAAGTGATGGAATAACTTTAAAATCCAATTGGAGCAGTCAGTTTCAGATGTGTGTGGGAAAGCTTTCTCCTAATGTCCTGCTTCTCTTCATGTACTTTCCAGATGTTTTAAAACTAATCTTGATGTGCCAGAGAATTAACTCGGGCTGGCAGCTGAACAAGACCCGACTTCTTAAGTATGAAAAATGTATTCAGGTGGAAAAAACGGAACTCACGCTTCAGCAAATACCTGCTCTTAGGTGATTGAAATGTCTGACTTGTATGAGTTACACAACCCTGGAAATGACTTTGGAGAGCATTTGGTTACTGTAGTGTAAACTTACATAAAGTCAAGCTTCTGCGGGGGTATCAAAACACAAACATGTGAGAAGAGCGTATTCACAACAGACGCTTGCGAATTTTCTATCCGGAGGGTTTTGAAAACATCCCATTCAGAATCATGTGAAGTGTTATGTGGCATCTTGCTTTGAGTTTTCCTTTTCTCATCTAGACCTCAAAGAAAGGGAATAATGCTCAGTTACCTCCCTGCGATCAACATCATAGAAAGGGAACCGCATGATCGGAGGAGGAGAGTAAGGACAATATTGGTTGCCAGATGGCCAAATGCTTTTTTGGGGGAGGCGTGGGAAGACTGAGCAGTTACTACACCACACAACACAGCAATGCATTCATGCAGACGGCAATAGTAGCTACAGGAGTAGGTGCAGCAGTTTGATTTTGTTTACTACAGATTATCTGTCTCATGTTTTACTGTCACAACATAGTGACAGTTTAAACAAATATGCAAGAAACACATTTTTTTTTAATAAAAGTTACATACTGCAGCTGTAAGAAAACAGGTCCAATCATGATTAGTTGTGTAAAACTTTCACCCATTTAACACATTAATGTTAGTGTAAATCGCCCTTTATAATGTCATTAAATGGATTACCTTTGATACAATATAGGTTTAACGAATCTCCATCCAGAAGTTTTTTGTTTTTTCTGTACTTCTTGCTGAAATACCTCATACTTCAGTCATAGTTACACAACTGACAACCATGTTCTACTTCCATCACACCAGCTGTTCCCAAAAACCAGTATTGTTTAGTAAATGTACGTTCGTTCAAGTTACTGAACATTTATTCTAAATATTCACCCAAATATAGGAAAAACAGCAATTAGCTTAAAAAGTATTTTTTCAGGGGTGTCAAATGGTGTAGTGGGTAGAGAAGGCAGCCCATATTTGGAGCCTATAGTCTTTGTTGCGCTTGTCTCGGGTTCGATTCACGACCTTGGTACCTTTGCCGCATGTCTTCCCCACTTCTCTGTTACCTCATCCTGTCTACATACTGTCAGAAAAATGTAAAAAAAAAATTAAAAAAAAAGCCAATAGTGCTAGCCAAAAATAAATTAACAGATTATTCAGTTGCTCCAACACTACATATTTAATTTCATATTTTCCGCTGACCACCACAGGCTGATCAAGAACCTCTAAAGACTCAGATGTAGCCCGGAGTCTTAAAATGCTCTAGTCTCTTCTCTCACATTTACATGTTTGCTCACTCTCAAGTTTGATTTGGTTAAAAACTGAATTGTCCCATTACGAGGGCGGATGTTGCTGTTTACTCTCAGATCAGTTATGCAGTGAATACGCTTGAACAGACCTCCAGGAATAAAGCAGCAGCTGAAACGGATTGGGCTCGTTTTTGTTTCCACCTCTCACCCCAACAGTTATTATTTTTTTATTTCATTTTACAAATGCTTTCCTACAGTATGCATTAGAGAAAAAAAATTAAGAGTATCACAAGCACATTTCAAAACTTTTGTTTGCTTCAACAACAACCCGCTGATGGTAGTGAAGGGTATCCATAAGTAGAAGCAAACATCTGTTTCTGTTAGCGGCAAGTGGTTCTGTTGGATTAGCATAGGAAGGATTAGCTAGAGGTTTGTTTGTAATCCTGTTTGTATTAAGTTGTTTGTGATATATATAGCTTTTTCATAACAACTAAAGACAGCAGTGACGTGTTGTGCTATAAAAAAAAAAAAAAAATATATATATATATATATATATATATATATAACTCCATAAGGCAGTAGACATTTTATACACACATTTGATCTAGTTTTTCTTTTTTTTTAAAAGCAAATAGAAAAACTGCATCACAAAGGGGATGTAGAAACTCAGTGTTTCTTGTGGTCCCATCTGCCTTCCCATCTGCCTTGCAAACATACTTAGATGAAACATGGAGCTATCTGGAAGATAGCCTTTCGATATGTCATACTAACACTGCAGCAAGAAAAATGCTGTAACATTATGACTCATTCTGTGGTCAAGATCTTTCTCACATGTGCTTTCGAACTAAAAGTACAATATCACAAATAAAAAAAAAACAATTGTAAGTGATTCTATTGTCCTGTCAACCACATATGAGACTGCAGTCCTATATAACTGTTCAATGCTCAAACCAGTTGTGCAGCTACAGTTTTACTGTGTTACATTGTTCACTGTTTATGTACTGAATTACTCTTATTTTTGGCAATTTTTGGTCATAATGATGCCTTTCACAAAAAAATTTTTCAATATGTCTTTATGTACAAATATATTTTTGCACAAATATTCTCCCCGTATTGGGTTAATGAACCAATAGTGTGAAGCTTTAAGGCTATTGCATAATTTCCACGGAGTTACAGAAAACATAACTGCTTGAATCCATCCAGTCATAGGTGGTAATCGTGTTTTAGATTAAAACCTTAGCAGGCCGATTGTTGGTACTGCTCCAGTCAATAAGCAGGCTCGGCAGGGGGAGTGTTTGATAGGCCCACTGCGGTGATTAACTACATGTTCTTGCATTTTATTTGTGATCAAGCATGGAGATTAAAAACGGTGGTGGTCAGTGAGGAAAATACATTAAAGAGATTCACTGCATGCCGAGGTGATTTTTTTAAAGTTCACTGCCGTCTTGCCAGTGGGTCTGTCTGTAAACCAATCCTTGTACGAGAGGCATTACTCTCCGGCAGTGCTCGCAGCTTCATAACAAAACACTTTAAATATCCATTGTTTTTCCATTCACCTTAGTAAAACCGTTAACGAACCGACGCGTCAAAGTACTCGGGCTTAATAGATGTCTTGAATGCGAGTCCAGGCTCCTTACGAAATGAGATAGCTATGTCACACTGAGAAATCACACTGAGCTGTTGACATTTTGAGAAGTCCCCATGGTGTCAACCCAGGTGAAAAATGATATTCAACTCCATAACAATCTATTATGAATAAGGTTTTGTGGAGATGCTGATCACTAACAATACTTCTTAACCTTAAGGACTCCATATGAGCATTTTGTTTTATAAGTCATCTTTACATTATAGCTACATTGTACGATAAATGAATGCTTGACAACGTAAATCGTCACATGAATAACTGAATTGAAACAGTTTATAGTGTCTCCAAGATGCTCTGATTCAAAGTGATGCAGGTAAAAACCTGTTTGCAAAACCTGACCTTCAAAATACCCCAAACATCAAATTACCATAGCTTGAGGTATTACTTTGGTATACAATGATTTCTATCTAAATCTATCTAAAATCTTCATCTCCACTCCATTATGGTGAACTACAAGTGTATGTTTCTGAGCTATTGTTGACATTAGCTCAGATGTGTACAAACGATCACATCGGTCACTCTTAGAAATGTATTATTGCTATGCAGATCATTGTCAGTTAAATATCCCTTGCATGTTGCATGTTCCTACATAACAGCTTAGCCTATGTGAGAAGTTAAATAGGCCTATGTTTTCTATCTTTAGAAAAAACAACAGATACCTTGTTATATCTCTCACCAGGAGCCCTGGGGTGTAGTTTGATCTCTGATATTAGATGTTCAATCTAGAATTCCCCCATCTCACGCTGAGATCTGGAAATTGTTATGATTTCATCAAGACTTTATTATCTTCTACTGTTCATCTACCAAAGCAAAAACTTCCTTTGGAGAGGTGGTTCAAAACATATTTGCCAGGCTTCAGACCAAGTTTCTGTTTTGACACATTGTTCTGCTCCTAGTCCAGCTACATTCATTCCCCATCAACTTAGATTGCAGCAGAAAATTCTGGGTTTTACTTGGAGCTCTAAATGGATAAGAGCATGAATCTTTTAATTCTACACATCCCCCTGCAGGTCCATCTTATGTGCAGGGCTTGGCAGAGATTTTCAATAATAACACTATAGGACAACATATTTTTGCAGAGTGCAATACGATTTCAAACTATGCTTCAAAAGATATTTGACTTCCTCATGGCTGAAACTGATGCCATGGAATTGGTCTCTGTCTCTTTAAGAACCTCTTACCTTTACCAATGATTAAATCAATGCTTCTCCGTTCTGACCATTGATGTCGTATACAATAACTCTTCGGTACGTTGCAGGTTTTATGATAATCGTATTTTTTATTCAAACTTTTTATTTTTGACAACTAAAAATACTAATTTTACTAGTCTGAGATATATTGAATTGTAATTACAGAAGTGTGACCCTTCAAATGATGAATCTGAGGATGGCATTTAAGATATCCTGAAAGGCATTTTAGTTTGTTGAAATGTAATCCAATATATTTTGAGTTGGCATCCAGGATAGTCAAAATGTAGTTGTTTCTTGTCAAACAAAATTAATTTTATGTTAAAACGGTGGTGACACAGTGATGGGGAGCTCGGCTGGGGACTGAAGCGCCAAGGCAGAGCTTATAGGTGGTGCTTTGAATGAGAATGCATTTGGCACCCCTGAGTCTACCGAGGGAGACTCTAGGATTTCTGTAACCTGCATTAATGAATCAAAGCAACATAATCTGTTTGATGAGAGAATGACATTATACCATGATATAAAGGGACAAAAACCATTGGTTTAAAATAAACAACCATGGTTGGATTTGCCATATAGCCTGCAGGCAAATCGCATGAATCGGTTAGAAAAGAAAACCTTTCTTTAAAAATGTAAAACAGAACTTGAAACTTACTTGCCATTTAGCCTGTGTGTGCCCCTGCCCTCCCTAGAGAGAAATGGGAGAAGAGTGCTTGCTTATGGTCAGATGGACCCGGCATACTTACTACTTTGGACTCTTTTTTTTCTTTGCACATTTTGTTTTATTTCTGTTCACCTAATCCTGTAAACACCTGTGTTTAATTTATTTATATCACCAAAAAAAGTGGTTTGAACCTTGGAGCTCAGCCATGGATGGCATATTTGCCCCATTTATCATTAATTTATGAACAATTCTTGACAGAGGAAAGTGAGGCCTGCAGTGCTTTAGTTTATTTCCTCTTTTTTCTTTTTTAGTTCATGATCAGCATCGATGTGGCCTTAGAATAACTTAGATTGGCTTGTCAAGCCTTCAAAAGTTCAACTTAGCTTGGTGTAAACACAGTAAAAGTAGAAAGAATCACAAAGAGGGCCTTCTTGGAACTGAGAAGTAAGGCTGTCGTGGAAATTGTTTTAACTCTGTGGAACTGTATGGGTGGGTAACTCTACTTGGAAAATGTTTTTTGAAGCAGTTATTGAAAATTAATATAAGTTGTAGAAATAAATGCTGTTGATTCACAACTAATGGAAGAAATACTCCCCTTTATGCATTAACTGGATTTTTAACATCATAATGGAAATGTGTGAATGTCTTGACCCTTTCAAATATGCTTTGAATATGCTCAGTGGAAGGAGGTTAATGAGTTTTTTACATGAATTGGTTGGAAAAGAAAACCTTAAAATATAAATGTATTTCCTGGACTTTTTTGTTAAGTTCTTTACAGTAATATAAATCTGCTCTAAAAATGCTGTCAAGCTATTATTAAAAACCAAAATGCTTACACCCCAATAACTTGCGCATTCAGACAAGAATGCAAAGCTCCCCAGATTGCCTTGTTGCTGAAATGTGCTTTACAAAAGAATTTGACTTGACAAGAAATGTCAATGCAGGTGTTGTGAGGAGCTGTGATGGGCTATTTTTGTTCTACGTTGGCACTTTCCAGATTAAGTTATTGATTAATCTAGATGATTGGATTCAGTGGGAATGAGAATGATCGCTGGAGTTCCTATCAGCAAAACATGAAAAACTCCAACTAAAGAAAGGGGCGTTTTCAAGCTGAATTGAACTTAAATAATCCTAAACGCTTAAGTAGAGGGCAACTACTCTATTTTTCTTTCTTTTCCTTTATTAAACAAAATGTTGTCTTCCTGGATATCAACATTCCACAAGTAGGAGTACGCATTTAAAGCCTTATATATGTTTGGGCAGTGAAGTAGAAACATGTTTGCTCATGATTTGTCAGCGAGTTACAGCTCAGCCCCAGAGTGCTGTTGCTTTGAACCCTAATGAACAGCAGAATGTTACTGGCCATATGGCAGGAGTCATGGTGTTGGTGCAGTTGCTCTGTGCCAGCTGAGACATTGCAAGATGGCTACTGTGTGTGTATAATATATAACACATGCGCTAATATTTGTAAGGAGATGCATGCATGTGCACTGTTTGTGTAGAGTTTAAATGTGTTTGTGTGTGTGTGTGTGTGTGTGTGTGTGTGTGTGTGTGTTTGTGCTGCATCATTTGCCAACAAGCCTGCCATGAGAAAACTAACAGAAGGGCTGGTTTCTCATCGGTGCAGGTCAGTGGCCGAAAGCAAGGCCTGTGAGTGCAGTACCTGCTGGGCAGACAGACTGCCAGCCGCATCTAGTAGACAAATGGGGCGTCTCTGGGCCGGGGGGCATCCAGCAAGGTCAAAGGTCATGGACAGCATGTAGTGGCATGTGACAACACAACATACAGTAGCTGTGAAACACAACCTTTTCATGTTGCCACTATTTTTATAGACAATCTTACAATCATGTGGGGATGCCTGTCATATTTTCTTTCTTTAACTGTATTTATGACTCAACACAGAGAATGTCAGCAGCATTAATGCAGCATTTCCATGAGGTTTTGGTACACTGATTGTGGCTGCCATAGTATATTGGATTTGACTGATTTGTGTTGTTGTTGCTGTTGTTTGGGTTTTGAATTTTTTCAGATTTGTAACTGGACAAAATAGGTTGTTGGAGACGCTAGATTTTTTTAATTTTAATTGAAACAATTGAAAATTTCCAACACAGAACAAAGATAGTTTTGTATATTTGCCTTAAAATATCAAAAATAAAGTTGATTGGGTCTTTTAACAATGAAGACCCAAGTTTTTTGTTTTTTTTCCCTCCATCGTCAGAGGCATATTTTTCAGTTTTCTTTCAAATCTGTCAGTAATGAAGTCAGCTTCTACATTTATTATTATTACATTTATATATTTTTTTTCAAATTAATAAGTAAGATAAATGGGGAAAAAAACTAACCTAAGTTTTTTTTTGTTTTTTTTTATGCTCCACACACCTCATGCAAACTTGAGGCCATGAAAAGCTTTTGTTTTTGTGTAAAAATAATAAAATAAAATAAAATAACAAGCTCCTCTTGTTCTTTCAAGTGCCTCTTCCTTCTCCAGTTGCATTTTCGTCTGTCATTTTCTCCACTGTGCTGCAATTCAATTTGCGGTTTGATTCACTGTTACTTATTATGCATACATCATCCTGGCAAACCATGTTTTCATAAGGCAAAGCACAGTGACTTGCACAAACACACACAATTGGCCATAGACTGGGAACACATTATTCTTTGAGTACCTTCTGAGATTTTAGGGTGGGAGTGAATGCGTGGCAGTAAATTAATACGAAACTGGTAGAACTAATTACCCACTGTTTTGCACGGGGTAGACAGAGGGGAAATTGTATGAGAGATGAGATGTGTTTAACAGATGATCTATACCCAGGGTGCTTTGCAGCAATAACCCCTGCTGAGAGAAATTATTGCTGTAAACAGCAGCTTGAATCTCATAAATGCATCTACATTCATTTGACTTGATGGTGGGTCCTGTGATGCCGTCTACGGCAGAAGGCAATATCTCACCCGGGAAGAATAGCTCTAGCATGATTGGCATCAATGATAAAACTGAGAAATAAGAGGGAACTGAAAAGGAGTGAGAAGAGCTGGCAATCTGGAGTGAGGGAAAGAAATGAGCAGTATGTCGATAACCTTTTTGTCCACATCCTTTGAATGGCTTTAAAAAAAAGCAATAGAGCTTTGAGGAAAAACAGATAAGAAATTATCAAAGTTGAAGTCAGGCCTGCTCCTGTATTAGGCTCTATCAGCTCCCTGATAAGAGCTGTAGCTATTACACCTGTTCTTATACTGGTTTTGGGAAAAGTACTTAAAAAAAGTACAGAATACTTGGTCAATCTGTTGCCCATCTTTCTACAAGGAAATAATTTATTAGCTACAGAGATGAGTTTACACGAGGCTTTTCCTATTAAGCAATACAGGAATCTTTGAACAATGAAGTACACAAGAAGCATAAAATAGACACTTGCTGGCAGCTTTTTTAAAAGACACCTGCTCAGTTGATTCACTCAAATGGTTGTCAACCAATCACACTGCAGCAGCCTTATTTATTTGGACATCTAGATGTGGTGAGGATAACTTATAAGGGAAAGGAGTCTCCTTGTTGTTGGTTCCAAGCTGTTGCTCTACTGAGATTTTTCACACACACCTCTTTCAGGTTTGTAGAGAACGGTCTTTGAAAGAAAATATCCACTGAGCAGCAGCTATGTGAACAAAATTTCTTGTTTCTCTCAACGGGGATTGGACATACTGGTTTACGATGATAGAAAGGCAACACTAGCTTAAATAACCCCTTGTTGTAACAAAGGCATACAGAATAGTTTATCTGAGTTAGTGGTAGCTCATGGACTACAGCAGCAGAAGACCACACCAGGTGCTTCTTTCAAGATCAGGAAGGGAGAGCAACAATTTACATAGGCTCACTAAAATTGGACTTCCGCAGATTGGAAAAATGTTGCCTGGTCTGATAAGTCTGAGTTACCAGATTCAGCTTTGACACTTTTGATAAAGCAGGGAATATTTTCATGGCAAACTTTAGATTCCTCAGTGCCACATTAGCACTGCTCAAACACTGTAGGCTGGTATTGTTGTTGAGCACATATCCTTTTATGACCACATTGTAGCTGTCTTCTGTTGGCTTCTTCCAACAGGATGATGCACCAGATCATGATGTTTATGTAATCTCAAACTGGTTTCTACAGTGACTAAGGGGAGTTCACTGTATCCTAGTGCCATCAAGAGTCACTAGATCTCAATCCAGTGGGATGTTGTGGAATAGGAAGTTCAGATCCTGTTGATATGTACTAAAATCAGGGTAATGTAAGTAAGCGTCTTTGAGGGTCCTGAAAAGCGCTATGTAAGTCTAATGTCATTTCGATTAATAATGTTTCCTACATCTTGTTGAGTCAAAGCAGTTCTGAAGGCGAAAGGGATCCATCTGACTGCAGGCAAGATGTGAAGTTTGAATGTAGCTTCAGAATTACTATTTTGAAATTAAAGTTTGCAAGTTAAACCATCAGATTAAATCATCATTATGAATTTGGTATACATGAAGACTGTATGAAATAATTTCTTTAGACTATCTTAGTGAAATCTTTATATGTGTAGCTACCTTTTGGCGATGGATGGATTTGGCCCTTAATTGGAGTGACATACTAGGAGTTAATAGTATTTATTGATTATATTTACCTAGATTACATCAGGACTGTTCAGTAGCCTTGTCAGCACAGTTGCCTTACAGCAGAAGTTCTGTGTTCCCTTTCTATGTGAAGTTTGCATGCTCTCTCTGTGTTTCTGTAGGCTGTTCCATTTCTCTCCCTTCATCCAAAAAAAAAGGGCTTTACATTATTTTTTGTAAGCTGCCTATTGATATAGATGAGCACATGGATGATAGTTTCTCTCTGCCTCTCACACATTGTTGGATATCATGCCACAACTTTAAAGCAGTTTGCTCTGCATCTTCTGTATCTCAGAACGGCATTAGTTGGAACGGAGTCAACAATGTTTATGCTTGAGGTTCGCCCCTTTCCTCCCCATCTGCCCTTCCTACTTTTTACTCCACTGCCTTCTCAGTTCTCCCCTTTTGTGAATTTTCTTTCTCCCCTTCTGAGTTTTGGCTTGCACCAAATATTTTGAAAAAATAAATAAATTATGCATTAACTGCCTGGTCCTTTTCCAGTTTTTTATTTTTTATTTTTTTTATTTAAGTGCCATCATGATCATGAGAGCCATTGAGCATTACATATGTTCTGAGTGTCTGGGATTTGTCATTAATGGAAACCCTTTAGTTTGTTTACAGTGACTTTACAGTAATAGTGTCTTGCTTTACAGAAGGAAGAGTTTTATGACATTAAATTGGAAGACATCCTTATGCAGTGTTGCTATGTGATGTTACTGAGTTAGTGTAGATATTGCATTGTCGCTCATTGCAAGCTCTTAACAAAGCTGTTTATAAAAGACAATCGGATGCTTAAATATAACTAGTGTTGGGAGCACATGTTTTGTTTTTTGCACAGTATGATGCATTGTTTGAGAAGCGCTGAAAGTGGAATCCTAAAAAAGTATCACTACCATTTACTTATTTATTTATATTATTTATTTATTTTTTTAGCAATTATGTATCAGGAATTAAGAATATTTTAAAAAGAAGGAAAAATTAGACTTTCTTCTTTCACAGTGCAAATGTTTGGAAAAACTCTTAACAATGGTCTTTAATGATGATAGAGTGATATTTTGACATTAAGGGAGGTAATTGGTGCCAAAATACTGTCGCATCAGGCAAAATCATCATAGCTGTCAACTTCTTTATTGGACTGTGGTGAACAATAAACTGGTAATTGGATTTGAGGAATGGATTGTTTAAATGTGAAAAGCGTGAGTGTTAGACATTTATTAAAAATAATCCCAGGTAGAACTGTTGTTTTTGTTCTTGAATAAATATTCAGTCTGAATAATTTATCTCACAGGGCAGGATGTTTTGGGGATATATTTATTACACCACATATTGGGCAGGCTAACAGAAAGCGAGCTTTTACAATTTGGCAGGAACAAAATTAGTCTTCTTTCAGTTCTGTTTCATTTGCTCCGAGTCAGTGCCCATACTGCATCCAGCAACGTCTTTGCCAAATGCGGGGGCAATGAGAAACTGGTCTGGACCACATTTAGTTTAACTGTGGCATTTTCATAAGCAATATAGACTGAGCTGCTGATTAGCAACACATATAATCCAATTCTCAACCAGTTTTTAAAGAAATGAACGGCAGATCTTTCTTCCTGAGAGCATTTTGTCATTATTATTATTTTCTTTGCAACTCAGCTGCATGCCTCATTGCTCCTACTGCTTTGAAGGCAGATCAAGGGGAATTTTAGTATGTTCCAGTTGATATAAACTTGTTTTATGAAGGAAACAAAGCTCATATTGCTGCTGTGGACACTGCTCTTTTAGTACAGTTATACAGACCCTTTGGAGATGTCCATCTCAGTTGAGAGATATGTTGGCAGGACAAATAGTACTCCACAAATCCAGCCTTTTATCGATGAGTCGCTATCAATTGTTGAAAGAGAGTCAAAAGAAATTGCTGGTCGCCATGTTGGGCACATCGCAAATTACTGCCCACGGCGCTACGGTCATATGAGACCAACATTCAATATTCTTGCAATGGTGGCGGCTGAAACATGCTGTTCGGATGTTTTTCCTCCAAATTTCTGTTTGCACACAACTTTAAAAAGTATGTATTTTCCTTCTACTTCACAGCCATGTTCTAGCTTGTGGGCCTATCACATAAAATGGCAATAAACCGGTCAAATCTTTGATTGTCATGTGACAAAGGCGTACATTTTCAAAGTGCACTATCTGCACAGTTATAATTTAATCATCTCCAGGTAGAACTGTACATTTTTGATGGTTTCTTGCATTCATGTGTGTGATGACATGGAAGTTCGGTTAAACTCTGCTGTAGTACTCTGCCTGTCAAAGATCCATCAGCCAATGTAGGGAACATTTACACAGCATCTGAAGGGACGTTCTTAACCACACAGACAAAGAGGTAAGAACTATACCAGTAGTCAGAAGCACCTATTTCTGCAGGCTTGCTGCTGTGACCGGAGACGGTGTCAAAATGACAAAGTTAAACAAAGCAGTAAAAGTCCCAGCACATCCACGTGAAATAATGCATGTCATTTATTCATAGCGTTCCTCTGCTTTGGTCATGCTTTGGTCGTGGCAAATGAAATGGGCTCCCCCTGTGCCTTTCATGTGGAGTTTTTTTTTTTTATGTTTATCTGTTTTTTTATGGCTTCTGCTTCTTCTCTGCCATCTGTGGGGTGAAATTGATTCTCTAGAATCAAGCAGACAGACAGAAAGAATGACATTAAAACAGATTAAGTCAGGACATCAATGACACCTTGATGCTGAACTTCTTTTTGTAGTCTTGAGAATAATTGAGAAAAGGTTGCAGGTCCTGGCACATTGGAATCAACCATATAAGGCATTTAAACTCAAGTCCTGATTGACTTTTATCAGAAAATTTCTGATACAGACATCCCGATAAAGTATGTAATAAATGTTTTGACTAACAGTATTGTTGCAGTTATATGAGAACCAATTTGGGCAATTTATATTTTCCCATCTTTGGTCTGAAGTCCATAATGAAGGGAGTTCTGGATTAGTTGGTCCTATAGGCTGAATCAATTGCTATAACAGCTTAGGTTAATAAAATAACATTTGCATAAACTTCTATTTTTAGGTAATTGATGTTGTCCCTATTGGACAGCACTTCGTTTCAGTCTCCGGGTCCACTTAGGCTGGATTTATCCCGGATGAAGAGCCGATGCTAATCTAATACTGGCACGATATTAACTGGTTATAAGAAAACCTCTTCTCAAAAATCTTGTCTCCAATCTACTAAGTGTGCTTGAGCTTTTCAGCCATTTCTTGAGGACACATTTTATTTCGTCCCAAGCTTCGGTAACAAACACCAGTTAAGTCTTGATGTTCATAGCTTTTCACGTCCTAATTTTACTTTCCCTTTTAAGATGCACAGCAGAACTCATTCATTTTTTCCCTCCCTTGCCCAAGTAATTTGGTCATCTTAGCATATTTCCCAGCCACAGATAATTAGCTTGCTTGTCAAGGGGACATGCAAGAGGAACATTTGGCTCTTTGCAGATTAAAAGGAAATGTAGCCATTGATATAGCTCTATGAAATTACCATCTCAGCCCATCAGTCAGCGCTGTCTTTTTCTTTGAGACTGATATTCGCCACTGAGAGAGAGGAGAGCCTGTTATAGAACCACGTTAGCTGAAGCAAAAGAACAACACTTAAATCTCTGTGTCACTTCCATTAATGATGCTAACGTGTTTCTCAATTTGGGGATCTTCCGTCCTCATCTTGCTGGGAATTGTTTGATTGGACTCGGAGGACATGTTTCATGGACTTGAAAACAGCCAGAAACCTGTCCTTTAAGGATGTCATGACATTTTAGGATTATTTGGTTTTGTCACAGCTTTTACCTTTCTGAACTTGTATATAACAAAAACAAGCTGTACTATTTGAAATGACTGAAAATCAGAATGGTAATAACAGGAACAAGGGAAAAGTTGAGTAAAAAAAACAACTGAAGAAATATTAATTTTCTTACAAATAATGAGAAAATGGAAAGTTAAAGTGGATCACACACACACACACACACACACACACACACACACACACACACACACACATATATATATATATATACATATATATATATATATATATATATATATATATATATATATGAACAAAGAAGAAATCGGGTCAGTTGACCTCTTCCCTTTTTTCCCCTCATATTCTTATTATGCACAAACTGGTTTCCAGCACTGTGATCAGTTTTTACTTGGTCCCTCCTCCCAGACAGTTTGACAGATTTTAAAAATTGCATTTGTTTCATTTTCCACATACAAACAGTCTTTTATTTTATAATCTATGGGGATATTTGTTATGAAAATAACCTTGCAGCTCTGTACAATAAAGGGGTTTGGCTGCTCTTTTCACCCTTCAAAATCTTTGCTGCAAAGCTGGCAGAAAAAATGGAAGCAGAAGCAAAAGATTTTGCTGAATACTTGTGTGGTTTGTCATCCATCATACTTTCCCAACAGAAAAATAGTTGTCTTTGTCAGGTTAACTACAGTTGTGTGTTTTTTGGCACCAAATTAAAATGAAGACACCTAATGACGACCTCAAACAAGTCGACTTTAAAATGTGCAGTTTTCAGTTTAAGGTTAGACTTTTTTAGAAAGGTATTGACAAAGAAAGAATAGTTTTCACATGAAAAATTACCCCCTATATTAAACAGCAACATGTTCAGCCTGCTGGTCAGTGAGAGGCATATTTCTATTCCAAACATTTTTCTCGCTGGTGTGTATCCAGTTGTTTGTTCCAGATGTTGCTGTTTAACAAGACCAATTTCTGTTATATAGGGAGAACCCTCTACACCATTTTCCAAACTACTCTTTTATATATATTTTTTTGTCATTTTTCACAAGAGAGTGTGACCTTAAAGGTGCCACTGTTTTGTTATTTTTTACTTTAATGGCAGTCATTCTCCAATTGTTCATATTAGTCAGTCTTATTGTTTCTTAAGGTCATAAATGTTCATCTAGGATGACAAAAAAGCTACAATAATCTTATTACAAATCAATTGTGCCTGGGGGTATGTTTTAAAAAACCAACTGCATTTTATTTCATTCATACTGAATAGTATAAAATTCAAACAGTGTTCATATATTTGTGGTCATGGAAGGTGCATGCAGTCACTGGTAGGTGAGGGATCAGGGTTCTGTTGTTTAACCCAGTTTGGTTGAAGCTGGCGCTGTCAGTTGGCTTAACGTTTGTTTCCAGATACTTTTGTGTAAAGTGGAGCTCAATGATGGGAAGGTTCCCAGATACTGTGACAGAAAAACGAGACCAAGATCTAAAGCTTCCTCCACAGCATTCAATGCTAGGATGGCATATTTGTCCTTACATTTTATGTTTGGCTTTTGCAGAACGTGACAACATAGACAAAGCTCTAATTAGGTCTCATCAGTTCAAGGACATTCTTCAACAATTGTTTGTGTTCATTCAGTTGTAATTTCACAAACCAAAGCCATGCTACCATATTTTATTTAAAGGCAATTCTTTGTCCTGGCAATACTTCCAAACAAGTTATTCAACCTTTTTTGATGATCTTTAATACTTGAGAATCTGAGAGGAAGTATTTGCAGTTTCCTGTTATTTGCAGGTACATCCACACCTGGGAATGTTGGCAAATGTTTTTGAACTGTAGACGTAAATCCTTCAAGCAGCAGGATGGTGGACATTAGTTTGGACACAAAGCCTGGACACAATGATGTGCATCAACAATAGCTGATTTAAAGTCACTGTTGATGTCTTTTGTTCTTGGCATTATTTTTGTTCATTTATTGTTGATTTTTTTATTTTTTATTTTTTGCTTAATCCATAACCATGAAAATATTCCTGATTTTATTCATATCTAGATGCTGGACTTTCTTTCTTTCTTTTTTTTTTTTTTGAGGCATTGTGGAAACCATTAAGCAAAGACTCCTCTCTCCTGCAATGTCCTTTGCATTAATGTGTCATTGTAGAATCATGTTCAGTGGCTGGAATAGATGTGATGTGTACTGGACCTACAATTTCCTGTGTGCATGTTCATTTAAGCTTAGGAAGAGTTCACTTAAGAGTCAGGCTGACCTTCACTAGCAGGGGTCAACATGGAGTTGAGGTTGCTGCTGCATTGCGCTGCAATCTATTCGCAATTTCATATTTGTGTTTTGCACATCCCAAATGTAGCACACTTGACATAATTTGGTCATCTAATTGGTATAAAACTGTATTATTGCACCCAATTGAGACTTCTTTTTGTTTTTGGTATGAGTTTCATACCCTGAAACAGAGACAGTTTGTATCTGTGGTGATTTCCATACTGAAGCATTTATTCCTCTCATGCTGCCAGAAGAGAGTTAATTTAACCTTTGTTATAAATAAATGCTGAACAGTTCTCGTACAAGAAAAAAACTGAGGAAGGAAATAAAGTGCTTCTGCTTAAATTTATTGTTCTGGAGGATGTAAATGCCAGGACTGAGGACTACTGAAAAAGATCTTGGCAGCTTAGATTTTATACTGCAGCACCATGTCAGCAACTTTATTACTTTATGGCCAGAGAAGCAGTCCTACAGTTATTAACTATTGACCAATAAGATGCTAGATTGTGATCTAGGCTATAGCCTCTCTATCTGTGAGGTATTTGTGATGAAATAAAACAAGGTTTGTTTTTTTTTCTTAGAAAATGACTACACCATACCGATAAAAGGCACATAATGCAGTCATGCACCACTTGTAAAATGATCATAAAACATTTTAGTTGATCTTCCATTATTATTTTTTAATGAACCTGATGGATCAAGTTTGACGTTTAGTGGCTCTTACGTGTGCACAGCCCTTTTTAAAGTGCCATGTTCTTGACGTAGAAAATTAAACCATGAGCAGTCAATTCCATACTTTTAAATTATATCCGCTGTAATGCTTCTTTAGATTAGAAACAGTCCTGTTAAAAGGGAAAAAATAAATGGGTGCAAAAACCCAGCTGCAAAGGTTTGGACATCTTTAAGCATACATTTTGAGGCATCTGTTATTTAATTCAGTTTTATTTGGCAGACATCTATAAGCAACCCATGTCACTTGACAACAGTTACCCACTTTATCTCACAAAAATTCTCCAAATTTATTAGATTTTTTAGCAAATATCCACAATTTTCTGAAACTCTACTGCATTTAGATCTGGACTGTTGCTAGGATATTCCAGACCTTCCCGAAGTTTTGTTGCTTTGGATGTATTCTTGCATTTGCTGATGATGATAAATACATTTATTTTTTTCCTTACTAGCAGTAACCTGAAGGTTTTGGGTCAAAACAATTTATTTATTCAAAAATATTTCCATTGAGATTCACAATCTACATATTAATAGGATCCTGACCAAGATGGCAACATGAGACTGACACAAATAAAAACATATATTTTTATTCACCTTGACAAAAACCCCTAATCCATCTGAAATACGTAACCCAAAAATGACTCATTTTTATAGATGCAACATGTAGAATATTAGTTCTTATTAGAGATTCCTGCTACTTCTCCAGTGTTGTTATTGTCCTCTGTCCGCCTCTCTAAAAAGCCCTCATCTTTTTTTTTCTATTTTGGGAAATTTTCAGTTTTAAATATTCCAAATATTCTGGAATATTTAATTTATTCCAATTTTTTCAGAAAATATTGAGGACCTTCACTGTTTTATTGCATATACAGTACAAAGTGCTCTGCCGTTTTTCTCCAGTAACTTCTGCAAATTACAGCTTTAACTAAAGCAAATTAACTTGTTTGTACGATTGTGAAGGACTCAAATTTATTTTGGGTTAATCAGATTCACTATCACTGATTATAGGTGAATAGCAATAAAACTGAGTTGAAACTAAAATTTAATCAGGCGACCCTTTAACAAAATGTTCAGCTTAGGAGTGTGTAAACTTCTGGATCTAAGTTACTGCACCTTGTTTCTTTACTTTTCTTCTAACATATCTGGGTAATTTTCAGTTGAATCAAACAAGAACAATCACAATATTTTTTTTTTCTTTTTGCGGTTTCATTTTTTTAACAAATCCAAAACTTTGTATTTTAACTAGTGTGTTTGTATTTGTTTTTGTTTTTTTTAGTCTAAGCCAAAAAAAGGATGTTTAATGTCAGCTACTTGTGTAGAGAGCACTCTCATGGCACATTCCCAGTGTTCTGGTTTCTGGTTGCAACTCACAGTCACATATTTCAGTTTAACAGCCTCTGTCAAATTAGCAAGATGCAGCTTCTTTTGCTCAAAGTGTTTTACACATCAACATAATCACCAAGAAGTCTGTGATACAGAAAATATGCTTGAGGCCAGAAATGTATGCTATTTTATGAATACTTTGTTTAATGGGTTTTTTTTTTGTTGTTGTTGTTGTTGTTTTTTTATTTTCTAATGCTTACAAATGTGCTGAATCAGTCTTCATTTGAAGACGACCTTATTGTGCAGCAGGAGTAACTGATTTCTACTCAGGCTGTCACAATCAGGCCTACTGCAGTGGACATGTTCTTTTATTTCCCCTGTTCATTTTCCTGTTTTAATTCCCTTGTCCCCCTTGTACTGGACTAATCTGGTCTGTCAGAAGGGGAGTAATGTTAGATCAACCCTGCAGCTATGCTTCCCTGCTAGCTGATTAGCTGTGCATATGCCTCATTGCTACACAGATCAGCATCTATTAAGAAATATATTGCATAATCTTCATAGTCTAGAGTAAAATAAAGTAGAAATAGTAATTTTATCTACTGTGATACTGGGTATTTAAAATGACTATTGTAATGATGTACTTTTTTAAGTAATTGCTGTGGTTATTGTAAATATAAAGTACGCAATATAAATGTAGCTTGTAGTTTTCTTTTGCTTTTTAAGACGTACTTTTCCTTTAGTTCTAAGCTGTATTTTTATTTAACTTTTTTTTTAAAATATAAAACTCATTGAGCCTTTGATATACCACCGCTTATGACAAAATTATTATTAAAAAAGATCAATTCTTGACTTTGGGAAGGCACAATTTTGACTTCAATTCTGGCCAGTATTGTTGCTCTGACTCAGTTCTCCACTTCAGGTAGCCAATCAGAAAGCTCGGTGACGTAAGAACGGAGGGGAATCCCACAGTTGACATGGCAACTGAGAGTCCGGTGGACATCAGAGGTGATATGTGGAAATGTTTATTACTATATATAAAGGTCATTTTTATATATGTTTATTATATGTGGTTATGTTTATTCAGTTAAAAATGTTAACTACGAAAAAACATAACACACCTCCACATCATAGTGCAGCAAATAGAGCGGCTGCTCCCGCCATCTTTTATCAAACGCCTTTTCTTTTTGTTTTGTCTTTTATCGCTTAAAATGAGCCACAAACTATCACTACTGCTTCTACATCGTCATCCGTGTTTGATTATTCTAAATTCACGTATGATATGTCGGAGGTTTTACTGGATTTTCTTCTGGAATCGGTTCTTGTGTTGCTCCTGCCGTATAGCTGGTCACACGAACCGACCGAACCTGTTGGACTTTTATCAATTCTGTGGTCACAGAAGTTTGGAAAATCGGCCAACAATCCTTAAATCGTGCCGTGTGAACCAGACCTAAAACTCACAAGCTCTGCTCTTGTCATCTCGTCTCGACCACTGCCCTAACGCTCTGACGCTGGTCGCTATGGTAACATTTACACATTGTGACGGGGTTCTCTTATAACTTGGACAACCAAAAAAAAAAATGACTGGCCAAGACCGGAGATCACTTTAGTGAAA
>CAEFZX010019542.1:0-16787 GCA_903066825.1 Alfaro cultratus | reverse complement strand
ATTTTTTAAAATATATAATTTAATTTATATTTTATTTAAATTTATATTTTTTTTTTTTTTTTTTTTTAAATTTGCTAAATAAAAAAAAAAAAAAAAAAAAAAAAAACACCAAGAGGGATACACTCAGTTTCAAATTCAAGAGCTCTCAATGTAGAGGAGCAAGTTTTACAATTCTTGCTGCTCAGGTAACATTTGTCCTATAGAGCAAACTTGCAAACTTGACATCAAATAAATATTGTGCTGTTAGTACCTGTATAATTTGATGGATTAACAATTCAAAATAAAGTAAATGTGTTTCTATCCATCAGTGTAAAAATGTTAATTTATTTAGCTTTTTGCCAGCAATAAAAAATTCTTAAAGGCATGTTTGTGCAAATCCAGACTGTAGATTCTAATCTTTATGACTTCTGTTTGTGACCAGATCAATAGAAGCCCCATCTGGAGCGATGGGTGCCACGAGATCCTTCAATCTGTTAAGAAAACCAAAACTCAGTCCTGGAGACATTAAAACTTTCAGTAAGTGACACATTTTCCCACTTTTTTTCTGACGTTTTTGCAATAGACGAAACGATCATTACATCTGTCACTTTCTAGGACATACCAGTCAACCAGGATTTTGAAGACTTGTATAAAGCAGTGAAAGAAATATTCCCAATGCTGAGAGTAAAACACAGAGGCACATTTGGCATACTCAGAAAAGCATTATCTTGAAAATTGCTACTGTAATTGCTGTACTTATTTGCCAGAAAAAAGCTAGGAAGTCTGTTCAATGTAACAGATGAAAAGGATAAAATCTTCAAGAAAAGTAATTTTTTATGAAGATTAATTTCTTTTACACACTATGCCTCAGACTGAAATAATTATGTCTAGTTAAATCCCAAGTCACTTTAATATAAAGGTGAAAGAAATAAATGGCATTTCTTCAGTGCATATCATCCACAAAGTCTCTGAAATTGAGCAGGTATTGAGGATGATTCTTTTTAGATATGATGTGATCTGATTGATGTTATATAATGCAGGTGGGTAGAAATGATGGAGAGGATCAGAGAGCACTGCATTGTGTTTGAAAAGAAGTGAAAGTGGGTTGCACAAAAAGGATTTAAGTACAACGTGACTAGTTTAACAGAAAAACCCAGCTATGAAAGCACCACTGTCCGCCGTTAGGTAACAGGTCTGTTTACAGCAGCAAGACAAACTCAAACTGTGATAGATACAGAAAAATGTCACTTTGGATGCATGTATCTCCCCCATACACAAGTGCCCCAAAAATGAACTCCAAGCCAGATATTTTAGTTTAAATGTCTGATAAATACAACTAAAAAGTTATGTATTCACTTCGTTTTGTCAAATTTGGGGGATCCCATAAGGTGTAAAAATTACATAACCGTTCAATAAATTTGTGGTACACAGCAAAGGAACGGCTAGCATACAATGTGATAATCTATTATTCAAGAAAATACCACTGTACATATAAATTAGTGTATTCTTTCAAGAGAGAAAAGACAGAATAAAATTAACAAATTAGGAACAGAAGGAGTATGTGATCTAAATTATTGCAAAACTACTGCAAACTTTGCTCTGTGGTTTTGACCTTTTCAGATGTGTTTGTTCATGTCGTATTATAGTTACATTCATAGCAAAAGTTGGTAAATTAAATTTTAAAAAACTGTAAAAGAAACAAGCACAAGGCAACTTGCAGTTTATTTTCTGGCTCTAAATTATAATGACATGCGTCTTGATAATAATGTGATTGATCAAAAGATAAATGGAGACAGAATGTTTTGCTGGGATACGCAATCACCTGTCAAAAGATTTAAAAAATGATGGTACTGTCAGTTCTCAAGCTTATTACTGTAAACTAACTGACAAACCTTGGAGAAAATAAAAAAGCATTATGCTAATGCAATTACTGAAAATAACAAATTTTAGCTTTGTTAACCAACAAAGCCTGTAAGAGTATTTACAGTCACAGGAGAGAAAACCTGCACTGAGTCATGAAACACATCTGCTGGTAGCTGTGAAGCCTGTGGATACAATATGATGACTCTGCAAAGCTTCCAGTGACTTATTTATCTATTTGACAGAAGATGGAAGAGGATTAATTCTGAAATGTGTCAGCATGCTGAATGCTGTCTGCTGAAATTCAGGCAATGTCAGCAACCGAATGAAGGGTAACAACCTGACTATTCTGTACTAAGTCAAAATGCCTCGTCTCAGCCAGAAAGAGTGAAAAGTGACAAATATAAAAGGGAAAGAAAAACAGGTGCATGATTGCTTAGTGACATAAAGCCTTTAAAACTTGAAGTTTTTACCTTTTGCTTTCAAAAGATTGAATAAAAAGCTAGCATTTATATGACCATTTATTGTTTTTTTTTTCTTTCACACCTTTACAAATTACTAAATGTTTTTTAAAAGTAATAGCAAAACTGATGCAATTACAAGCTATCAACCTGTACACAATCTACATGTAGGCCTACTCTTTGCCTCAACCTGCATCTCTCTCAGACCCTTTCAGCTGGTCGAGTTTGCACATTGGATCATTGCTTCACAGAGTCCTGCATGTTTTTAACCTCTGGAGGGCAAAAAAGTATCAGCGGTTTTCAACCCATCTGATTACCTGTCAATTCACCTCACGGAAGCAGAGGTAAACATTAACCAGTAGGGAATGCTTGAGCGTCAGACAACTGTGTCGCTTTCCAGAGGAACATGGCGACGAGCTGCAGATCTGTGCAGAGTGCAGGACTCGTTCTGTACAGGTCCTCTGTCTACTTACACCAAGCCTCCAGGTACGTTTGTTTTATTTGCATTTTCATCCTTTCAAACTGGACGATAAACATTGTACATTGTTAGTCAGGAGATTTTAAAGTTTGTCAGCAAAACCATGAACTTGTAAAAAGCTGGAAACCATCTTATTACATTTCAGAATATATTTGCTAACCTTCAGAAACATCATTTATGTTCTTTTTCTTTGTTTAGAGTTGAGATCATGATAATCACCCCAAAACTCTAACTGTGACTGTTGATTGTAATAGCACACTGTTAGAAATCCACAAGTTTTATCTCAGTATTTGACTTTTGAAAATCTCTTATAGATTAATATAAATTTGTATTATTAAAAATAAGTCCTAAATGTTATCCAAGACCCATTCGCTAGCCTGCTTTAATGATTTGCTAGACCTCTGAACCTTGTACTGTAAAAGCACACTACACGCACATTTAGGGCCTCCATCAGCATTGATTTCCGCTCTGACTGATTTTAGCATAATTCAAACACAACTTATGCCTTTTTTTTTTTTTTTTTTAAATTCATGGAAAATTTTGTGGTTAATTATAGCTCCTAATTAAAGCCGTCAGCCCACAGTGTTACTAAATGAGGAGTTTCATTGACCCTGGAAGTTTGAGGGTTTTAGAAAGCCTTAAAATGTGTTTGTGAACTAACAGATGGCTTTCAAAAAGCACAAAATGGAACCAGCTCTCCCTAATCCATATGTGTGGGGGATATATCACTCACTCTTCCTGTGACATTTCAAATCCTTTGCAAAAGCCAGAAATTGAGGTTAATTGAAGCAGTTTTGAAAGGATTTAGAGATGATGAGTTTATAAAAAGCAACAAAAGTCACTGAATTGGAGGTTAAGCTGAATGTCGCAGGCCTGTTTAATAGTGGATATGATTATTTTGTACAAATACGAATTTAGATTTTTAGTTTCAATATACCTTTGCTTATCTATAAGTTGTTGGGTTTTTTTTTTGTTTCTGCTAAAGCAAGTCTATTTTTCTGCTTCTAAATCACAAATAACCTTAAATGTTATGCACACAACATTCGATATAAAGAACAACTTCTGTTTTTTTATGTATTTATGTTTGACAAGCTTGGAGGCCACACTTTCACAATCTGTAAATAACTGAAAATGCCCAAGTGAACGTGTTCATGGTTTTGTCGTGGTCAGTCACATTTACCAAAAAGCACGACTCTTCTCAGTAGGATGAAAACAGAAAACAACAATAGGTGAGTTAAGAGACTACTGTTTTCATTTCAGGTTGCATTATATATTAAGATGTGTTGTGGGGCAATTTAGGTTAGGAGGTCTGTGACTGAGTGTTAAATGGGCTAAGGGCTCCTCAGCCTGAAGAAGTACTGGTCTAGAAGTATAACTAAAGACTTTTTATTCAAAACTTATTGTTACTAGTAATCAGAATCTGATTTGAGTTTCTCAGGGTTTAAGTAAATATTTCCCACATATCTGCTCCAATGGGTGAAAACAAGTTTTATGCTGCACTCAACCCACTGCCTGATACAGTATGCATATTTTTCATTTCAGACAATAACAGCTTGACTATATTTTAACCCATGTATTTCCTACAATCCTTTGAGTTGTGTTTTTTTATATTATTTGAAAATTTCTCTATGTTAATGGTTTTTCTTTGCGCTTTTGTTTGCTTCTTTCATCTCGTTTCTGTGTAGGAGGTTTTCAGAAAGCAGCGACAAAGGCTGGTTCCGCTCCTTATTTGTGCACAAGGTGGATGCGAGGAAAGATGCCCACTCCAACCTGCTGTCAAAGAAAGAGACCAGCAACCTGTATGAAATCCAGTGTAGGCACACGGTATTTTACTAACAAACAAAGAAAGGGTTACTGCCTTTAAATGTGGGGATACTGAGGTTCAAAGACATGCGAAAAATACAAAAAGAGGATTTCTGTTTTTTTGTCTATTTAGCCACATATCTCTACAGAAAACAGCTAAATAAATTATGCTTGTTTAAATCCAGTCTTTGCTGAACCATAAGGACCTGAGAGCAAACAAAAAATTTCATTACACATGCACAAGAAGTGGGCGGCTGCCAAGCTGATAACATGATGTATCAATTTTATACCTTTTTATGACATCAGAAAAAATAGTCTTTTCTTTAGAGTCTTAGATCATAACTGTGTCTGTCTCCTGAGAAGAAATTACCATTTTTCCCCAGACTTTGATCTTTTATGCAGAATACATCATGCTGTGCAGAGATTTCAATTGGAACATTCTATCAGCCATAGCCTATAACCTTGTGCCAGTGAAACTGCTTTGTATATGAAGTCTGCTGAATTGAGGTGTGAAATTACTTTGTTGGAGAATTTGATTGTGTATATTAAAAGAAAACACAAGCTTTGATAACTATGTCTCTCTTTTCTTTTCTTCTTTTGTTAAGTTCACAACGTCAAACCCGAGTGCCTGGATGAGTACAACAACCTGGAGTGAGTGTTACCTGGTGTGAAATATTACTTTTATTAACTTCGCTTTCCTTCTTGTGTTTTCTGTTGTAAATTTTATGGGGGGTTTTTCTTACTTTTTCAATATATTCTGTCAAACTGTGTTGTTAGTTTAACCTTTGAAGAATAGAGAGCTATGAAGCAGTTGAAGATGGCAACAGATTTGCACTCCTGCATAATGTTTACTCAGGTTTCAATGACTTATTTGCTAGTGACAGGGTTTTGTTCCAAATGATTGTTAGGAAAGGCCAGATGATGCAAATTTTAGAGAGCAATAAATAGCCTGACTGTATAAACCTTGGCCTCAGCAATGAGAAAACTGTGGACTCTTCCAAATTGCTGCTTTACACTGGGAGATTTAAAATTATGAATACAGGAGAGTACAGTAAGAAGATAGCAAAGTAGTTTTTTTCATCGTTTATGGTGTTGCATGAGGTCTAAGCCTTAAAGGACATCTTCTTGTAAAAGTTCCTTAAAAGACAAATCACCTGCAGAAAGAATTACTAGTCGTGATTCATTATGGTTCTGAGCAGCCACAGCAGGCGCAGACATTGCATCCATGAAAAGGTTATCAGGTCATTCTTTCCATCAGCAGGATCAATTTAGTCTCACATGTTTGCAAATGAAAACCTTACATGTTTGGGAAACATACAATGTCTTGCAAAAATATTCAAACCATTAACTTTTTCACAGTTTGATGTGTTACAATCACAAACTTAAGAGCATTTCAGTACAATTTTATTGTAGACCAACACAATTGTATGTGTTGGTCTACAACATATACAACGTTAAATTTAAAAAATTTAACGTTTTTAAATTCCTGGATTATTCATTTATTTTCAAATATCTTAGTCAAGATTTTGTAGAACCAGATTTTGTTGCAATTACAGCTTCAGGTATTTTGGGTGAAATAGCCCAAGCTATTTTCAATGGACTTAGATTTTTATGTTTTGCCACATATTCTCAATTGGATCTTGGTCTGAACTTTGACAGGGCTATTTTCACAAATGCTTTCATGTATGCAGTTGTAACTCTACCTGGATGTTAGGAGTATTCTCCTGACGGAAAATTTAACTTTTGAGTTTCTCCATTTTTTTCAATCTGAGAAGTTTTTTTTAATGAAAACAGTAAGGACTGTTAATGCAACACTGGCTGCCACAGAAAACCCACCACACAGTGTTTGTTTTTTTTGTTTTCAACCTCTTGAGTAGGGATGACTCATTCATGTTGCGTGAATCTTGCAGCTTGCTGTTTATCAACACCAAAACCTAAAATTGCCAATAAAGAACATAGATTTGACTGAAAAATATTTGTTTTACCTGAATGCAAATGTTAACTTTACATGTGTTTTATCTGTTGCAAACAGACCCAGTGATTATTCTTGGTTAGATAATCTGTGCCATCTTAACATGTAATATAGCTCTACTCTAATACCTTAATAGAACAGCTGCACTTCTGTTGAAAATAAATTACACAATGACTACTGAAGCTCTTTAGTTGCATAGGATTCTACAACTTAGTCATCAGATTAAAGGGCCCGACACACTTTTTTTTATTTTTATGTTTCTAAATATTAAATGCACCTATCCTCTTTCTTTTACTTTATAATTATCATTAAATAATGCATTGAAGTTAGTAGTCATACCATTGCAAAATGGGAATTAAGTTAAAGGCTTGTGAATACTTTTGCAATGGGGAAATATTTGAAGTGATGAATTTTAAATGATGAAAACATGATGAATCCACACCCTTTGGATTAATCATGCTTCCGTTTTGTAGAAATAGAACGTAAACCAATAACCTGTGTTTATTCGGGCCGATTTTGATTACTTAGGTTGTAAACAAAAGTCAGCATCTTAAGGACTGATAGGTAACAACAGACACTGTCAATATTTTGTGATATCCAAAATATTGGATATCAATATTTACACTGGCTTACAGCCATCAGTGTAAGCCATACTTACACTGATGGCTGATGACATTTAAACATTCTTATTTTTTTGTCTTTTGTCATATTTTGTCTGACACAGAATGGGCTAAGAATGTAAAAATCAACTTTTTTTCTCAACTTTTGGAGAATATAATGTTGATTTGCCTTAAGCAAGACAATATATTAGATTATATTTGATAGAAGCATATTTGAGTAAGTGGAGTAACTTGCTTTGATATTTTATCAAAACAATACTTTATAAATACAAAAAAATACACAGATTATATGTTTTATACTGTTTATTGATCATTTTTGTGCTGATGATAGGGCCGAAGTGCAAAGAAGACTCCATCAGCATCAAGATTTCCCATGTGAAGTTGTTGGAAGCTGGAATACCTGGTATGGAGAGCAGGATCAAGCTGGTAAGCTGAAATGAAAGCCTAAATGGGAACTGATAGAAACCTTACAAGACTGATAAGTTGGATTGATCCTAGATCCTGCAGGAGAAAATTCATTTTTCTGTCTCAGTGCCTCAAACAGCTACATGAAGTGGCTTCACTTTGATCATAATCTGTTTGGCAGAGCGTGACTGAAGCCTGCAGAAGCACAGATACTTCCCCTGATGAGTTGACACATTGTCTTTCTTTCTACATATGATCATTTACAGTTTATGGTGTACATTAGGAGCATTCAGAAAAAAATGAGAGCTTGAAATGAGATGAAGGTTTTGTATGCCACAGCTGTGTGGGTGGGATGTGCCTTAGTGAAGGGCTACAGTGACATCTGCTGTTCTTGTTGCTCAGTGCATCTGTGGCGATATAGAGGAGGCTATCCAGCTCTGACTGATTGCCTGCAGAAATTAAAAGCCAACAAGGTATGATGTAAGCAGTTTTATTTTCCAACTGTAACAGACCAACAGATTGTTTTATTCGTCTATATTTTCATGCATTTTGTTTTCAATTAACAACCATTTTAGGAGTACTTGGAATTCCGGAAAGAGAGGGCTAAAATGTTGATTTCAAGGCAAAATCAGCTTCTTCTGGAGTTTAGCTTTTGGAATGAACCTTTACCAAGAAAAGGACCAAACCTCTATGAACTTCGCACCTACAAGCTCAAGGTAATTTGTGTTGGTGTTGGTCCCTTCAGGTTGCTGCTTGATGTGGAAAACTAAAATAAAATGTTAATTTTCCATTGCGTTTCAGAAGGAAAATTGTTGCCAGATGTTGCTGATGAATTGATGAAATGCACTAGTTGGCAGCAGTTGTGGCTTCTTCTTTAAAAGGAAGGTTTAAACAGTTTTCTGGAGAACACCAGAAAACTACCTAATGAAGACAATGCTAATGCAATGCAGGGACAATCTACAAAAATCTACAAAAGAATGGCTTTGAAATGAAATAATCAAAGCATTTTCAGTGATCCATGCAAAGTCCAAGCTTAACTACAGTGCTTCTGTGGAACCTTAAGAGAGCTGTGCAGAAATAAAAGTTTGCAAACCTCCTTGAACTGAAAATATTAATAAATCTAAAGTGTACCAAGCCTGGAGACTCATTGTCTCCAGGACAATGTGAGAGACTGATGATGTCTCATAGGAAACTTAGTTAAAGTTAAACGTGGTTCTATTGACTCACTGGAAATAGTTTGTTTTTCCATGACTGTAATGAGACTAATGAGAACTATTTTCTGATAACTGTGATTATTCACCATTTGCATTCATACTCTTCACATTTAAATTATATGAATTGTATTGGTTGAAGCTTATTGCGTGAGCTAACTGTTAAGGTTGATTGTTGTCTGCAAAATAACATTATTTTCACCCGATACTTCATGTACTTTTTCTGAGTCTCCCTGCTGCATAATTTCTATTTTTTCATAGCTGACTCACTGAGTGAGGGAGTCACCTCTTTATTCACAGGAAAGAAAGAAAACAGATCCCCTCTGTTTGCAGCTAGTGCTTCACTTGTTCTTGCTTGTAGATTTAAGATACAAAGACATTTTTCCTGATGAAATTACAGACGTATATAAAATATAAATGACATGCATTAGTTAAATTAAAGCTGTCTGTCTTTGCTCTTCTGTCTTTCAGCCAGGAACCATGCTTGAATGGGGCAATCTCTGGTAAGACAAGTTTCACTTGCCTGAAACGCAACATCAGGTTCCTGAATTTCTGTTTGAGGAATTATTAGAAGTGTCTCTGTGAGCAATTCCCTCCTGAACATAACCTCTCCCATTACAGGGCAAGGGCAATCAAACACAGACAGGAAAACAATGAGGCAGTGGGAGGGTTCTTCTCCCAGATTGGTGACCTGTATGTTGTTCATCATTTGTGGGGTGAGTCATTTATGATGCTTGCTGTGTATCAAAATATGTTTCAGAGTTTTTGGACGAGTCATGAAACAAAAATAATATTAGCAACTATTTTTAACTTGTACGCAGTAAGAGATGTAAATTACGGTCATTTTGGTTTTAAGCAGATAGTTACACCCAAGCCGTACTTCATCTAAATATTCATTCATGCTCATGTTTCTGAAATTTAATTTATGGGCTGATGTCCAACCAAACAATTAATTTTCCAAGATGACTACATAAATAACTATGAATGTTGTTGAGGGTCAGGTCATTGATTAACTTGATTTTTGCCAAAAATATCCAAATTTGATTATAAACTTTAAATATAATTTTAAAGGTTACTGGTGTCAGTGATCACTGCAACATAATAAGATGCAACACACCACGCTGCCAGCTGATTGGTTGTGAACTTTTGTTATGTGACTGTACATAGTTATTTTTTGGAAAAATACATTTTAAAATAAAACTTTTTTTCCCCATGTATATCACTATATATTGTATCTGATAGTGTTCATTTAAGCCGTAATCATGGAGAACAACAGCTTGTTCTCCATGAAACGGATCCATTTTACCTTTGACTTCAGTGAATAAATACTCAAGCACACAGCTGCACAATTTTAGGAAAGTCAGTTTTGATATTATTACATCCAACAATTTCTGTGATCTTATGTATGCTTGACACTATCAGCTGAATCAGTTATGGGTACTGACTGAGACTCAATCCAAAAGGCAGGAAAATATTTGACTGCAAAAAAAACAACAACAACAACAAAAAAAAAACAAACACATAATACATGTTTCATTTTATATTTCATTATTGACTGCCTCAGGCACATTCAGTTACCAGGCTGAATGTGGCTTGAAAGTCAAATCTGTAGATCTGAGCTAAGCCCATCTCACTTTTCACAGATTTCAGACATCTAGGGAGGATAGATAATGCTTAATATTTTGTTCACAAGTAACCTTGGAATAAAAGGCATATCCTCACAGATCAACTTACAAACTGCTACACTGTGTACAAAATGTGACCCAAGCTCAGAAATAAGTAATATTTTTGATTGTTTTGCAACAATCCTTGACAAGCAGATCCAAATATTACTTTTTGGGAATATATGTGTGGTGATTATTACTGTGATCATAATAAATGGAAGAAACAAGGTACAGCAATGCACAAATGTTTATTTTTTGATCTACTATAAATTCACTTACGTGTTCATTTAAGCCGTAATCAAAAACATAACTCTTTTATGTTTTTATAGCCTATGAAAGCCTTCAATCTAGAGCGGAAACAAGAAACTCTGCATGGCAGAAAGAGGGCTGGGATGTTAATGTGTATTATACAGGTAAGACAAGTCCAGCAACACTAATGCTTTTAAAAAAAATAATAATGTATTTTTTTTTTCTGTTTGTTTTGTGATTTTATATTAATGTGAAAATATACAATTCACTCATGTGTCAAAACTGACACAAGATTAGTGAAATGTGGAGTATATTAAATGTGGAGTATGATAAACAGTATTTGAGAAAAATAACATCATACATCACATAATCAAACCTGTTGGAGGTAGTGAGATGACCTGGGGCTGCTTTACAACTCTGATTCTGGGTGACTTGCCATTACTAATTGAACCATTTAATTCTCCTATCTCAGAAAATCCGGCAGATAAACTTTAAGTTTAAGTCTAAAACTTGTCATAAACCTTAAGTCATAAACCTTATGTTTATGACTTAACTTTAAGCTTATGACTTAAAGTTTAAGCTCGCTTAGGTTAGGCTGCAGGACCATTGGAAGTACACCTGGTAGGATGTTGATGGGTCCAAAAATAACACATTGTAGGTTTTGGAGTGGCCTACTCGAAGTTCAAAGTCTAAACTCAAATCCGGTTCAGATGCTGTCTCATGACCTTAAAACAGCTGTTAATGTTTGAACCTTAAAACAATTCTGCAAAGTGCAGTGGGGCAAAATTACTCAAAAGTAAAAGGAGAGACTCTGTCAGTTATCACAAGCACTTTGTAGCAGCTGATGCTGCCTAGGTTGGCTCATCAGCTATTATGTTTAGGATGTAATTACATTTTCATACAGCACTACATTGCTTTGAGTAAGATGTCTTTCCCTTTTTTAAATGAAGTTGTCATTAAAAAAAGAAAATTTTATGTTGTCAAATCATCCATATTTAATCTTAAGATTTGTTCAATGACCTGAAACATATAATTGCAACAAAAAGCAAACAATTTATGCCAACTGGAAGGGGAAATGGAGTTAAAAATGTTGGGTTTGAAAAAAAAAGCAAAGAAAAAAAAAGGTAAAGCAAGGAATATTTTAAAGCTAAAACCATAGTACTAGCTGTCAAGCATGTCAACAGTAAGATCATGCTGTGGAGCTGTTTTTCAGCCAGTGGTGGTACAATCACCACTGGCAATGGTGACAATTGGATAACAATGAAGGAATGCACTGTCAGATTCTTCAACTTCACCTCAAATCGAACGCTATATATCTCAATCCTGAACATAACGTTGTGTTATTCTAGCTCAATAATACCAAACATGCATCAAAACAAGTCAACATCTTTATTATATCAGAAATATTTTTATGGCTACAAAAATAAATTTTACCCTGTAATACAAATTTTTGCACCCAAATCTTTTTAAGCATTTCTATGGCTGTGAGTTGCATAGTCATTACATTCCAAAAATGTGTTCAGTAGTGATGAACATTTCAATGATGAAAGGAAATGCTGATTTAAATAGATTCTATTCTTCATTAATTTATCAAGGCCTATGTCATAATATGTGTCTCTGTCTGTTCTCAGTGCCTTTGGTGAGGAACATGGAGTCTAGATTAATGATTCCTACCAAGAGTTCACCTTTACAGTGACACGTTGACTAAAACTACAAGCAACTTGATGACTAAAACTTACCACCCTCCTCCCCCAGAGCTTAATCAATGGTGTTTGTTAAATCTGCTGAATGATCACTATCTTTCTGCCTGCACTCCAGCCAGTTGTTAAAAATTATACAGTGGTTCATTGTTGGGGGTATTTCAGAATATATGTATTTCCAGACAACTTGTCAATTATTTGGGAAAGCATGCTTTAAAAATACTGACAAAAGCTTAAAAGGAATTAGTCAGATTGACATTTATATGACATTTATGTTTAATTATAAATGTGTAAAATAATTTTCTGGGAGTTTTCAAAATGACCAACTTTGAATATGAACTACATGCTGATTTGTAAAAGAGTATATCTGTGCTCCTCATTATCAACATACAGTATCTCAATGTTTGAGATGAGAAGAAAGATCTGCAAACCGCATGTGCAAACTTGTACTATTATGAATAGTTTTCAAAATAAAAGTTGACCTTTGTGGCGTTTTAAAAACATTGGCAACTCAGTAAACTTAACTGTACATTCATAAATAAAGCTGAACTGTTTGAAATAAGTTAGTGTTGTTCTTTTTAATAATCTGGAAATTAATCAAGTTTAACTTGAAGAAAACAATTGAAAGATAGAGTTACCTTTACCTTTTGTTGAAACTTCATTTTTGAACAACTTAATACACAGGAGTTAATAAACATAGTCTCATCTTCTCAACTTGTCTTTTATAATGTATCTGCAGCCATTTCAACATATACTTAAATTGTTCCCTTTGCTCTTTATTTTTACTTCCTCTCTAAAGTTTATATTTATATATATATATATGTGTGTGTGTGGGTGTGTGTGAACGCTACTATTTTATAAAGTAAATAAAATGTGTGGATTGTTCCGGGAACCACATTTCCTTTAATTTGAAATTCCAATACGGAAGTGTTATTTCTGCTCGTTCATTCAAACTTTTCCAAAGCACGTGCGTTGACCTGTAGCTTTAACAGGAGGGGGCGTGTCCGCGTAGGGCAGCCCCCCTTGCATTTGAATATACAGTAGTTCAGGGAGGCTGCTTTCGTCGGATGTTTTTTTCGTCCTGTGAGGCGAGCCTAGCGGGACGTGGGGGTGTACATCCGTCGGTAACGCTCCTCACTCAGGACTATATATAACATTTGAATGGCATCGTCCAGCTAGAGAGACGCTTTCAAGGCTAAAAGACGAGCGGAGAGGGAACTGCTCGTTAGCAGGAAATATGGACTTGCAAATACTGGATCACAGACTCCGGGTCACCAGCATATCCAAGAACGGGCTGGTCAATTACACTCACCCTCTAATAAAACTGATATTTCTCCGCAACAGGACGCGGTAAGTAGGCTTCCTGCTCTGGCCAGGTGGTTGTGAATCAGTCTGGTAATCCAGTTCGGATACATACAGCGCCTGCTCATTCACTGGGTGGCCGAGCTATTGTTGGGTTGTTTGTCTGTGCATGCTTCACTCTGCAGCTACGGTAGGGATGATGAACGTCAGTGCATGAAGCTGTTGACTTCAGGGAAGTGTATTTTCTCATATGGGTCCAATTTGGAAAAAAACTTGCAGTTGTTGAATATTAACATTACTCATTTTTGTACTTTTGTTTCCTGTAAAACATTTATGTGACTACATCCTGCTTCATTTGTAGGTGTGATCTGAAGGTTACCAAAGAAAAGTTGTTTTTTTTTGTATCTCCAACACAAACTTGACCTTTTGACTCCTAACCGACATCCATTTTTTTGAAGTTGTTTGCATCTCATGATTTCAGACTATCCCTGGGAATCCAGATGTAATTGTCTAGTTCTCTGGCTTCCCCACATGTGCATGGATAGAGGAAGAGCTCTACATCTACTGCTGTCACTCAGCTGATGAGAACATGCAAACAAAAATAAGGAACATGTATCACACTGTTGTCACAAATCTACTGCTGGTCGTCACAAATCTACTGCTTGCTGTCAAAATTCCACACCATTGTAAAATATCTTATAGCATTCATACCCCTGGAACCTTCTAACTTTTTATGTTAGAACAACAATTTTTTAATGTATTGGTATTTCATGACATAAACAGACCACCATCTAGTTGCAGAAGTGTGACGTAGAAAGAACATGTTGCATATTTTTCTATTTCCTGTAAGCTGCAAAATGGAGTGTGCATTTGTCATCTGAGCTCCCTGAGTCAATATTTTGCTTTTGCATCTATGGGCTATGAGCTTTTTCAGATTTTCTTATCTAGTGACAGAAATGTTTGCACATTTGTTTTTGCAAAATAAGTCTGGTCAGTAAGTGTAAAAATAAATTTTCTTGTTGTGCTACAAATGTGCAGTTGGATGTGCTGGACTTTGACTGGGACAGTCTTGCATATGAATTAACATGTCTCCATAGCTTTGCAGTCGATCCAAACTCTTATTATTATTATTATTATTATTATTTTCAGATGATGCACAGAAAAGTCCGCAGTGAGATTTTCAAAACTAATAACACATTTTGCTTAACAATAATTTGTCCCAGAAGTTACTGCAATAAACAATAATATTGGTGTTTGGTAATGGCATAATGATGCAAGTACATTCTTGCATTATTATGCAAAGTGTCCATTAAGTTCATTAGAACTTTTAACTGCCAATGAAAATTTTACACTGGAATTGGAAGATATTTTAAATAGCCAAAATAAGTAAATAAAACAACCAAAACAATAAATAAAATGGTTACTGAAGTCTCTGTAAACAAAATTGCCGTTCAAAAAGAGGCTTGAGACCAGTGCACCAGACTGAAGCCTTTTGTTCTTGGTAGATAGAAACAGAGAGAGACACAAGAAAAACAATCAACTATGCAAATGTAAATTATAGAGGTTGTTTTAATTTATCATCTGATTAATTGATGTATTGCTTATTACGATATATGCTTTAAATTAAAGTGTAAAGCATATGAACTTGTACTTTCAGACACTTCTTCCTGTGTCTGTTCATACCTTGTTGTCTCCTGCCGTTTGAGTCATCGTGTTGAGTAATAAACTAAGTTTTAACATGTCCGTAATAAATAAACTTGCCAAAACGGCATGATCTGGTTACCAAGGTTTATGACATACCATTCCGCTTTCTGAAGTTTTCTTTGGCTGTATGATGAATAGAGTAATGCAGTGCTGCCCCTATTTCACTACCTCAGCTGGCTGAAATACACCTTTTCAAATGCATAAGAACAGCATATTTGGGTGCTAGGATTTATTTTCTTTTTTCCAAATGAAAAGAATATGCACAATTATAGTGTTGCTATTAACTTAGACAATGCTCTACAGCATAAATACTATGAGATGAAGAAGGTTATTATAGGACCATGTAAATGCATTGGCCCAGAAATGACCAGTAAAATCATTCATGCCTACTTCCGTGGATGTCCACAGGCCTCTATTGTGTTCTTCTCTCTCTTTCTTAACATGTTGTGTGTGCGTTGATGTTACATCATCACACTTCTATGGTGGCTGTGTTTTGCCTTGCTTTTCCTGTTCTTATTGTGTACTTTTAGTTTTTCCTCTCCCTGTAAAGCTGTTTGATTGAAAAGGGATGAGTGCTGGAGAAAGTTGAGCAAAAACAAGCCTGGTTTGGCTTGAATGCTTTCTCCCCCCCCCTCCTCCTTTCAGGCCTTCCTCTATTCGTTAAAGAACAGCTCCCTGGCCTGAACACAGTGGGTTTGACAGCAGTTCTGAGAGGAATTTTAATGAGTGGATCTCTTACAGCGTTGCAAATTGCATATTATTACATCGTAGATCTTCCTTAAACACCCATTACAAGAGGCGTTTTGGCACGGACTGAGTATTAAACTAGCTATATTTACACTGCCACTAATATTTATAAAATGATGAATAATGGATCTAATCCATTCACAAAGTCTGACAAAGCATTCATTATGCATTCTTTGCTTGTAGTCTTACATTGTACTTTTAGGTGGGGTTATTATCATAGCCCAGTATGTTGGTGTTTCTGCATTGTGGATGTAGCCCTGCAGGCGCTACACCGTTCTCCCTTCTTCTGTTCAGCTGTTAAATAACAAGAGCATGACTTGGAACAATGCGTCAGCTGAGCCAGAAACCCAGTTTTTCACATTTCTGCTTCAGTGATCTTCTAAAGTTGAGGCTCTCGCTCCACTTTATGTTCTCACTGCCCAACTCTAATCAAAGCTACATGCATTCTTTTGTATGGATTAGACCTATGCCAGACTTTTCTCCGGTTCAACATATCAGTGAGTAACCCCTCCCAACTGTTGCTGTACACCCGGGGTGCCCTAAGTCGGTCCTCGAGGGCCGGCATCCTGCATGTTTTAGTTCTCTCCCTGGTTTAACGCACCTGGATCAAATGATGGCTCATTAGAAGGCCT
>CAEFZX010019540.1:0-14913 GCA_903066825.1 Alfaro cultratus | reverse complement strand
AGAATATAAGGCGTATTTTCAGTTGTTTTACACTTTTTTGTTTAGTACATATTTCCACATGTGTTAATTCATAGTTTTGATGCCTTCAGTGTGAATCTACAATGTCAATAGTCATGAAAATAAAGGAAAATCATTGAATGAGAAGGTGTGTCCAAACTTTTGGTCTGTACTGTAGGTCTCCAGTGAGTAGAGAAACGGGCTTAAGAACCAGTCCTGTGATGCACCATTGTTAAGTGTGATGGTGGTTAAACAGTCATGACCTGTCAGAAAGTCCATGATTTCTATTCTACAGTCCATGATTATTCCAAGATTTCTATCTTGGAATAACAATGGGCAATAATGGGCAATAATAATGGGCAATAATAATAATGGGCAATGACTTGAATCCTAAAATATTCAAAACTGAAGCTGTTTTGAATGTTTCATTTACATTCCACTTTACAATTATGTACCACTATGCTTTATCACATTAATCCCATTTGAAGCTTTTGCTTGTAAATTAAGAAATTCAAGAAATTTTAATATTTCTGCAAGGCAATGTGGATATACTACTTTTAAATCAATTTGATTAAAGGTATTTAATCATGAAATATGAATAACTTGATTGTACTGCACAATTTATTTAAAGTGTATTGTCAGAATACACTTGAATTATCCTGTTGGATTTGGAGTGAGGTGTTGACTGTTGAACTGGCTAAGACTAGCTATTCATAGTTAAAACCTTGCAGAACTAGTATCGGTAATTTAACGACAGCTAAACCTGATAGTTAATTTTTACTTCAGTAGATTGTATAAAACAGTGACATTACCTCTTTCTATGGTCGGTAAAATCAGACAGTTTATATTTTGTGACGATGCTACACACCCATACCCTCATTAGACATTTACTGCTGCATGAATGATTAAACTTCTCACACCTGTGGCATTGTGTTTCCCCCTTCTGGAATCAGCATACAAGCACCAGAGTGACTTCTAGGTTTCACCATTTTTTTGCTGCTGGCACAATCATCTGGTGCTGCAAAGTTCTGCTTTAATGTTGTTGTCCTTGTAGCAACAAAATAAACATTCATACACACAGAGTGGCTGTTTTAGATTAACAAAAGCTTCAGCATTTCAGAGCAAAATCCAGTTATAGCAGGAAAAGATTACAGGGGTATGTTACAGTGTAAGCACTCAGTAGGGGTTCTGGGCAGTGGCTTACTTATTTTTCTAATTAAGCCTACGCAGTATGTTTTGGAATGCAGATAACTAAATTCCTTTAGTCTTAAAATTGTTTGTATCTTAACATAGCAAATTATACTTTAGAGGCTAAAGCTTTTGTTTTTGTAGTTTTTAGTTTTGCCTTTATTTCTTCACCACCCCTTCAGGCCCTTTAGGGAAATGTTGACAGTGACAGTCTACTAATACTCTGGCTGCATTCAACTTGGCAAAGCACTGTTTTACTTTGTACATGAAACCATATGGAGTCTTTAAGGTAGAATTAGAAATTATGCATATTTTTTTTCCTCATGAATTTTCACAGAATCCAATAGATTTAAGAGCGATTTATCAAAGTTGTGGGAAATTTTAGTTCACTGGTTTTATCATTCTTTGGTTGACCAATGCTGATTTTGGTCTGATTCCTCTTTTAACCACTGTATATTGATATAAATTAATAGAGTTCATCCTGCTGTTTTGATCTGGCATTAGTTATTTATGTTAGCAGAAGAGGCAACTTCACACAACTCCTGCATTATCAATTTACCCTCTTAGGATCACCAAAGCAACAGTCCCCATCCATATATTTGCTCCCTCTCCTTCATTATCATCTCCCTGATAATGAAATGGCTAACTAGTTTAAAGCTTACCCTATGTTACAGCTTTGACCTGGCAGGGTGTTGTTATGGTGAGTTTGGGAATGGTGCACAGAATAGAAAAAGACTGGATTTTGAAATGCTGCGTATTATGAGGTGTGAGTATGTGAATGTTGGACACAGTGTTTTTGGAATGTGTAAAATGCTGTTTCAGAAACTGTAATGTTTGGACTAGTTATGTCGAGTAATTATGTAGGTGATGAAATCTGTGTTGTTGCAGAGTTGTCTTTGATTTACATTTTGCCATCCTCAGCCATGTTTTTGACTCGTGCTTCATGTGTAACATTAGAAATGTTCTGTCATCAGGTAACACCTATAAAAGAGTCGTAATGGGGAACATAGCCCTCCGGGATCCAGAATCAGAGCCAAGTCCTGGCTGACATCGCATATAAATATTTCACACCTTTTTGCCATTTTGAGAGTTTTGTTAGGGTTGCTCACACTAATTATTTTATTTTAGGTGCTCTAAATAATTACTTGTTGATAAATTTATGCCTGTTGTCAGACACACAGAATAATCCAATACATTTTCAAGTGGCATTTAACACATATGTAATGATAAAGTTGGAAGCGTCGTTCTCAGTCTGAAGGTTTCCAGGTGTTTCTGGGCCATGGGTCAGCACAGACAGCTCGTGACTTGGCAGCTGGTATGCCACTCAGCCCAGGAATGTGCCGGTCATTGCATGGTGCTCACAGTTCACCTCTCTCACCTACACCATGACTGGTCTGATTGTGGGGTTAGCTGAAGAAAGGCCTTTGTGAGCCTCCCTAGGGAGTAAACGGGGCCCAGCAGCTCACCTGCAAAGTGCAGGCTTGGCAGTTTGAACCTTAGCGTTTTTTTTCCTGCCGTCCAATACTGTACATGATGCTGCACTTTCCTCCGTCACCTCCATGCTGATAATTACCAGCTGTCTATCATTTTTCTTGACGGCATTCCCCCTTTCAGCTGAAACTAATAGGTTTAGGAGTGAAAATATGTGAAGGTTTAGAGTCTGATTTTCCATAACATCTCAGGGGATACAGTACAAGCAATGTTTCTAGATGGATTGCCTTTAGTTATTTTCTTACTTCACAGTAGTGAATAATGCTATTGAGGTTCTTGAAGAAAAATGCTTCCCCTGCAATAAGTTTTTGTGAACTTTAGTGCCTTTTATGTCAGCTTTAGGTTGCAGTATTTCTGCACTAATCTGCATCCCATAATGTTTTGGTTTTTTTTGTCCATTAGAAAACCAAAACTGTGAACTTGAATGTTTTCCACTATAAGAAGATAAAAACATGGGAACATATTAAATATCTTAGAAAAACTGTTGTGTTTTGTAATTTCTTATATAGTTATAAAGGAATGTAAATTAAGAATTCTGAGTAGATATTTACCTATTCAGCATGAGCACTTCAAGAGTGTTTTCTTGTTATCAGTCAGATTTAATTTGTACAAAAAATGCAAACAAATCTGTAAACAATGATCCAAACATTTTTATTTGAAACTGAAAAGCTACAATTATTCCTTCTGCTCCTGGAATAATGTTGCATTGATTAAGGAGATATAGAAAATGGAAGGTTATCTATAACCTTATAGAATGTTTATCAATTTTGAACTTAAGGGAAAAAAATATTTTGAATAAATAATCTGATATTAACAAGGTAATTGGTCAGACTATCTTCAAGAATAGTCATCTTGCAATCAGCTGCTTAAAAGAGTCGCCATTTTAGCTTACCAGCTGTATTTTTAAATGGTATTGACATTCTTTATTTTTCAAATCCTGACTATTTTTAATGACCAAAAATATCCAAACGACATGTTTTTTTCTTCAAGGGAGTGAAAAGTGTCATAGCCTTCTTTCATCCTGCTGACCAGCAGTATGCAGCAACAGGTGGCAACTGTTGCTCTGTTCAGAAGATTTCAAACAGTTAAAAGTATGTGTACAATTTTATTGTGGTTACCGCACCGTAATTAGTTCACTTGAAACCGTGTTCTTAGATTACAAAGTTGAATTTGATCGTATCTACAATTACCAGTCAATACTTTTTGATATTGATCTGTGTTCACCAAGCAAAGGTAACAACCCCCGATGGTCAGCAGCTCCGCTCTTTGCTGGATACTTTCAGGCAACCAAGCGCTCTCACACACTACAGATAAAGCTGTTGTCATGGTAATTGTTGAAATGCATGTGTGCCTCACAACAGGGGTGATGGCAAGACAAGAGTCCGGCATTTCATCCCTCCATTAGCATATTAGCCCCTTAGAGCCAATGAGACGACGCAAGGAAGGGAGAATACTCACAGGGGACTGGCTATGACAATGGCCCTCCTCCCTTTTGGTGCACTTTTCTACCCCCTCTTTGGGGAAAAAAGCCCCTGAAGAAAACCTCCCCTAAGTTGTATCTACTTCTGCCAGGAAAACTTGGTTTTACTTTCAGTGTTGCCCATTTCAGGTTGAAATGTCCAAGTTGTCAGATAATGTGAGTTTGTAGGTAATGCTGATGCTCAGTCCTTTTTTATCTTGGTCTGTCTTTGAAATATTGGGACCATTATGCCTGACCAGCACATGGATGGAGCCGGTCCCACTTTACAGCTCAAACTAAATTCCACTTTGATATTGGTGGACTGCTTTTAGGCTTTACTTTTGTTGTGGTTGTTGTTGTTTCTGTATTCCTTCATCCACATGTTTGGTGAGTCTGACTTCATCATTTATTTTTACATTTTAGCATTAAATGGTTGAAGTCTATATCTTTCGATGTTGATGTTTTAGGTTGTCTGTTTATACTTAAATTGTGGATAACTTGACCTTCTTTGGTTTCCTTTGACCCTAATACTTTGTTATTGTTGTGAAAACATTTTGTTTTACCTCTCGGTCTGAGGTCATCAGTCATTTAGGTTAAGCCGTGATCAGTAAGAATTAACATTTTAAAACAAAAAAACCAAATGAAACTTTAAAGGATTGTATATAAAACAAATGATAAGTTTTTTGGTTGTTTTTTTTTAATACTTTTTTTGTTGTATTATGTGAATTTTTCTTTCTTGACTGCTCAGTTGAGCGTACGCTCGGTATTCAGTCATACTTCAAACTGGTCACTCAGAAAGCGATGTCTTCCCCTGCCCCCACTGCAGCCATCTGATTCACTTTCCTGACATATCTGTGCTTGCCCAGCTGTAGCCCTGACGATAGGCCTAATAAAACCAGGTTCATTTGCATACCAATAGCATGCGCCATGTGTGGTTAGCTGCCCCAGAAACAGGCCTGCGACGACACAAGGACGACTTGGGCTCCATGTTGGCTTGTCTTTGTCTTCTAAATAGGCCTTATCTCTAATCCTCAATTCATTTTAGGGAATTGACCCACTTTACAGAGGCTTTACCAAATCTGTCTGTCTGAAAAAAGATCATAGGGTGTCAAAACTGTATTAATTTGATCCAAAAGCAAGAGTCATGTTTCCAAGAGAAACAAGCTGTTGGTTTGGACATTTCGTCATTACTTCAGTGAAGCAGCAGGTCCTGTTAACCTCACTTTTATGAGCAAATCTCCTCTTCAGTGAAAACCAAGGCAAGAAAACACTTATCTATACTTCTGTACTACTTTAATGTTTTATATACAACAGATTTATTGGCTGAATATACTTCAGCTAAATCCATTATAGAAACTGGAGCCTGATGCCCAGTAGTCCTAGCAAAAAAACAAAAGAACTCAAATGTTTTTGAAACTGATTACTATTTTGGTTATTAGTTCATCATTTGTCCACCACAAACTACCGCCACGTCCTCTGTGGCTGCCAAACTGTGTCAGTTTTGAGCTCGAGTGGGGGCAGAAAAGATGTCTGGCATGCAGACGACAGCTTGAACAAAGCGGTGAAGTGGCTGATCTGATTGTGAGCGAGATTCTCTACTCTAAGCCCCCCTGACTCATGCTGGGCCTGTGTTCCCCCAGGGACCATATGGCCGTCTGATTACAGCTCACCTCAGCTTCACCCTCCTCTGACAATGAGAGATGGTTGCTGCAGTTTTGCTGTTGCCTGTAAATTATGTCCGTCTTACCTGGACTTTCTCATTTGCTCCAGCGTCATTAACTGAACACCGAAGTGTTTTTACCAGAAGGGGGGGCTGTTACATAGAGTATGAGTTAATTACTATTCAGAATTACTGCATGTTCCTTTGAATTAGACTCATTTGTACTTAAGTAGGATATGTTTTTAAACATCTGTTTTGTTGAGTTTGAAACTTCTTTCTGCCAAGTTCATACAGGTTTATGTGTGATCTAGAAAAGCATGATATTTTGTCCAAATGGTTTAAGTTTTGGATAGGTGAGGAAACCCAAAAGAAGGAAAAATGTTTGTCTTTTGATGCAATTTTCTCTTTTTCTCAAAGAGAAGCAGCAACATTTTTTACCAGAGCAAGTGGTTCAAATTCCCTGTATGTGTTAAGAGGACAGTTCATTGTGTGACCTCAGCTTATTCTGTAAATTTAGGGTATTCTATGAAAACTTAGAAAAGAATATCTAAGCAGCTGGAATACATAAAGTTGAATATTAGTAATATATTTATTGCAGTTTTATTTAAATAAAATACAAAGTGTTAAAATGGACATCTCAAAATCCAGTTTATATTAGAAAAGTAGTACATATGAATAAACTAAGCTTTTAAGTGTCTGCAGTCAGACTGCCTTATGTTCACTGAAGGTGAAAATTCTTAAAGAGATAGTTTAGTGAGATTTTCTGTTTTGTTTTTTTTATTAACTTGACTTCTGTTTAGTGGCTATGAGCTGTTAGTATCTTGCACATAGCTGCTAACTCTCTTGGCATGCTTAATATAAAATTGATTGGAAAATAGAAATTAAAATGGATTGATTATGCCCAGAGGGTGAACTTAACTAGTCTGAACGGGGACAGCTCCGAAATCGATTTCTGTAATCCTTACAGATTAATAATCCTTTAAACTCCTGTCTCATTTGCATAAATAAATAATTCACATATTAGTCAACAGTTACAAGGTAGGTGGTAGGTCTGCAGTTCATGCCAATGAATTTCCCATGGGAAACGCGTAAGAGATCTGAGGAAAATTCCTAACAGAGTTCCTGTTACAAATGTCTTAAATGGTGAAATAATTTTACTAAATGAACACCATGTTTGATTTCTTGGTGATTAAAACCATAACCCTTTCATGTTCCAAATTATTTGTTTCGTTTTCCTTTTACATGTGTGCTGTTTATTGCACACATTTTGCAAAGCATCATCCTATTTTAGTTTTTTATTTTCTTTTAAATGGCTGCAGATGTTAAAGGCAACCAAAAGTATAGCGTCTTAAAATTGAAGTTATGTCCAACCTGTTAAGTGTTCACAAGCATATAAGCATTTTAGAATGTAAAATGGTGTTTGTGTTGTCCTGCTGGTGAGCCCTGTGTGTCTTCCTGCCCTTGCTGCCCAGGAATTTGAAAATGGTGGATATTGTAGCTCAGAAAATGCCCTCAGAGAATGACGTGCATGTGGCAAGAAGCTTTCTTACGAAGATTTTGCGAAGTTCCATGAGGTATGATTCTGTGACTTCACTGTAAAGAAGTAGTGCATATGTCCTGTCCACTCCCCCCCTCATCATGTCTGCCTTGTGAACGTTACTATAGAACTCATTTGCTTAGTAAAGTCCTTTCATGTCAGTTTTCTGTCTCTGGCCGATCATCGTCTGCATTGTCCTGTGATTCATATCATTCAATAAAGTTCATTCCATTTGTGTGGCATGCTTTTTCATCCAGATAGACGTAGAATGCTTTTTGTTTGTAATTCTGAACAAATGTGTTAAATTGTGTTTTGTGTTTGCCTTGTGACATGCTACCTCAGAAAGAACGGCTTTGAAGGGTATGTGACTTATGGCTAACTATCATCTGCACAAAGCTTCTAAGAGCTAAAACAAATCTAAAATATATCACATTTTTTCCCACTGTGACTGATGGAGTGAATAAAACATATGACACATCAATGGTTTAAAGAGTTTGTTTGGATTTGTTTAAAAAGCTGAGTCCTTACAGTGCAACATACCATTTACTTGAAATCTCAACTCCAACGTCTGGCTTTATGAAATACCCATCTTCAGAACTCAGACTGCTCAGGCATCCAGGTTTGCAAAAGACCTGTATGAGTGTACCATAGTTTAAGATACTAACACACACATCATCTGACACCTCAAAGCAAATGTGTTTTTAATACATATTTATGTGCTCAATTTAAAAATTGTAAGTCAAACTCATGCTCAAACTTCTCACAAGACAACTATTGCCTTATTTTTGAACCTTTAAGTTTACTGATAAAGTCAACATGGAGTGGTTTATAGAAGGAAAAACAGTGTTTTTCGTCAGACTGGTCTGTAACTCAGTCTGTGTTTTTTGCCCTCTCTGCAGACGGAATGAACCCATAAGCAGGCCTCACTCCTGGCACTCCACCAAGTTCAATGAAAGCCAATCAGAAGCTGGCAGAAGACAGTCCCCACCCACCACAGTGTGGCACCCTAGGAATGATGCAAGGTAACTGAGATTTAGTTGTTTTGCTGCTGATTCTGAGTTTGGGGTGTTTTTTCATTTACAGTACACAATTTCATAATTTTAGTTTTCAGAACTTGATTACTTCTCATTTAATTGTTTTACACCAACAACTATTGCCTCAAACATGTATTTTTTGTTTTGAGATGACATGTTGGTGTATTCTGATGTCCGTAGACCTCACTGAGTTACTCTATCTAGGCACAGAGCAGTGTGAGAGTCTTGTGGTGCAAAAATATGACATTTTCACATTTTATTTATATATATATATATATATATATATATATATATATATATATATTTAAAAAATGAATGTAATTCAACTGTTTTTATTTAGAACAGAAAATCAACTATCATGTATCCTAGTGTTGCTACAACATTCTAACAAAGAGATTATTACAAGTAGAATTGTTTCTTTGGGAGTATTTATTTATCATTATTTTTATTTTGATGCATACATGCAGTAGAGAATCAAATAAACACCCTCTATATTTTGCGATAGTTTACAAATCCATATTCATTATAAATGTTTTAACAGATGACGTGAGCTCAGCTTAGCCTAACAGACACATGCTCTAAGGTAGTGATAGTGGTGTGTAATTACAACCAAAAATAACAGTCAAACTTGTCTCTGCCAGCAGTGTGCAGAAACAGGACAGGCAGCGGTCGAAGTAGCATTAATTAATGCTCCATATCATCTGATTACTCCTGCATATTCTCTAATGGAAATTCCTGTTAAAGTAACTCCAAACAGTTTGAAGGAAAATATTTGTGGGTTTGAAGCTGTATCTTTGTCAAACCTTAGATTACCTTGATACCAGTAACTGGATAGTGTCCAGATCTTAATGAAAAAGTGAAATTTAGGGTGTCTGCGCATCCTTAAAAAGTTTAAAAGTTTAAATTCATCTATTTAAATTAGGGCCTTAAAATATCTTGAATTCATAAAATATAAGTCCGCCTTAACTATATTAATTGCACGTCTTAAATTTTGCCGTATATGTAGTTTTTTGTTTCGCTTGGGTTTTTTCTGTCAGTCCAAAGTGTGAGTTGTGCTCAGACATCTTCATTGCATTTCGTCATTCGAGACAGTTGGTAACTAGCTGCTGGCTAGCTTTTTGTGTCCATTATGTGTACTAAGTGCAAATTTACCCCCAGCTGGCTACATGGCTCACTTCTGCTGCCAACCCATACGAAGCCATGTGTATTCTGTGCACAAAAAAAACAAAAACAAAAAAACTTGTAACTTTGGGACTATGGGATTAAGGCTACAGATAGCCTTATGCAGTGAGCAGTGACTGTGTGAGAATCAAACAGACCCCCAGAAATTTAAGTTTTTATTAAGATCTATTGATTGTAATACAACAGCGCCCCAACCATCTCCTGTATTTATAGTTTTTTTTTGTCTTAAATTTTATTCAAGATGGCATGAAAAAGGTCTCAAAAAATCTAAATTTTGACTTGCTGAAACCTGCACATATCTTACTTTAGGAAAACCTCATTATTCATATGTTGTATCGTTTAATTTCTTTCAGCTCCAGCTCATCAATTACAGATCTCTCCTCTAGCTGGGAGCAGACAAACCTGCGCAGAGTGTCCGACCAGTTCAGCTCTCTTGGCAGCATGGACAGTCTAGAACATGGTCACATGTCACCTCCTAAGTCAAACAACAGCATGGAGCACCTTGGAGGAGGGAAACGAGACTCTGCATACAGCTCATTCTCAACAAGCTCAAGCACTCCAGACTATTCGCTCTCAAAAAGCAATGCTGCCTCGACAGAGAACGTGGCCTATAAGGTCGGTCAGTGGGATGCAGGAGCAAAGCACAGCAATGGCAGAAACAGCCAGAGTCTGGCTGCTGAGGGAGGCAGACAGGATGAAAGACTTACATATTTTCAGATGCCAGGAGTTAACCCAGGCCACGGTGGCCCACAGGTTGAGGATTTGCCTGGATCCTGGCACTCTTCTTCAAGCAGAACCGTCTTTGGACCTGTGTGGAATGTCCCTGAGAAAAAGAAGACTGTTTCAGCCTCTCCCCCTCCTCCGCTTCCGCCTGCACGTAGCGATAGCTTTGCTGCAACCAAGGCACACGAGAGAGGGAAGGTTAAAACTCACCCAGAAGGACCTGATTCACACCTTGCCTGTAAGGTTTCTGCTGAAAACCGTCACAGTCACAACATTTCTCCAAAGAATGACAGTGAAAATGTTTATGGTGCATCTGATAAATACAGCCATACCCAGTTTAGCTCCAACAAGCAGTATTCCCCCTACAGCGCTGATGTTGGGCAACAACAAGCTCCCCATGCTAGCCAGCTCTCCCATCCAAGACAACATAGTGACAAAAGCACTTTCCATCCTCAACCCTGGTCTGTATCCGTACCAAAGCAACAAAGTGTAGGTGGGTACCACAGCAGCTCGCAGGAACCTCCCACTAATGGTTCTGCTCAACACTCGACCCAAAACCACAGACGAAGTCTAAGCACTTCGCTGTCTTCTGCAGCTACTGACCAAACCACAGAGGTCACTGGACCAAGCCGATATTACTGCGTCACCACATCCAATCCGCCTAATGCCTCACCTTGGTCTGATGCACCAAATGACTGGAGGAGCGGTACCGGTGCAGATCCACCACAGGCTGGAACAGTCACCAAAGTCAAATATCATCTTCCTCAACAACATCAACACCCCTCTCACAACAAAGACAGCAATGCCTACAGCAAGCACCAAGTGACGACTGTTCCGGAAACTTCTGTACTCCAACACTTCTGTGACGATAGGGAAAGCCATAGAGGTCACGGTACGCAAGTGGCAGACCCTCCGTACGTCAGTAACCTTCCTAGGAGGCAGACTGAGCAAAGACGGTCTCTGGCAGCTCAGCTCAAAGACTCTCACCAAGACATTAGACTTCAAACTCATGTGAGCAACAAGATCTGCCCTTTGACAACTCCAATGCTTCACTCTCTGTCCACAGATGCAGGAGGTCTAGAGGAGAAAACCAGTGGTTCAAACTCCGAGGAGTACTTTGAAAGCAACCAGGTAAAACGCAGTGAGAGGTTTGCCACCACACTGAGAAATGAAATCCAGATGAGAAAAGCAAAGCTTCAGAAAAGCAAGAGTGCTGCTGCTCTCCCTGGGGTGCAAACTGAAGCAGACGAGCAAAATTCTTGGAAATCTACTGAAATTTCTACCCCAGCTTCTGCAGATGTGTCCTTGCAGTCTAACTGCTACAAAGATCATGTAAAGGAAGCTCAAGAAAGGGTGCTCAAGGCGACCTCTTTCAGGAGGAGAGATCTGGAGCCTGTTTTGGTAGACCATGCTGCCACTGAGGTCCAATCTAACTACCAGGCTCACAAAGATGGAAGCGCTCTGGCAACGGTCACGGAGTTGGGAACAAATCATTCCACGGGTCACGTAACTCGCATTGGATCCCGAAAGCGTTTCCCTACAGAAAGGAAGGTCCAGTCGTATTCTGAACCAGACAAAATCTATGAGGTAGGGGTTGGTGAAGTCCCAGCTCTTACTAAAAACGCCAACTCTTCACTAGACCAACTTTTAACTTTTAAACTTTTAAATGAAACTATGAAACAAGGATTTCCTGATTACATGCCACTTAAAAGCCAATTGAAGTATCAAGGCACAGATCAGGCTTCTAGCTGTGCAACAGAAAACACAAAGAAGGAACTCAAGAGCACTAAGGTTTCTTATTCTTCACCATCCTTCCAAGACAAGCAAACCCTCGGTACATTCGCTGAGTATGAAGCAAGTTGGAAAATACAGAGACAACATCCAGAGAAAAAAGCCTCTGGACGGTATCATTCGGCCGAGAACATCCTAGATCCAGGACCAGAGGACCGGACCCAGAGGACGTGTTTCCATGAGAGATCCAAATCATCACCCTCAGCAGACATATACGGCCAGGTAAGTTGGAACGTCTGTGATTTCAGGTGTTCATTAATGATAAAGTCGATAAAATTTTTGTAAATGTCAAATTTATTTATATAGCACTTTAAAAACAGGTGTAAAACTGCACCAAAGTGCTGTACAAGAACGGCAATAACACAAATTAATGAAAACAGAGTATCAAACACTACTTCAAATAAATGCCATTGGTTTATCAAGTTTAAATTTTTGGAAAATCTGGATTTTTTTCACTAATGCACTCCTTGAGTTTCCATAGTTCAGAGTGATGTCAGCACACCCAAAACCCATCATCTTGTTTGACAAGCGAGTTTTACAGCTTCTGTTGATTTGGACTTTGAATTCAGGTCAACTGTAGTATAAAATATAAGGGTCAGGCTAAGATTATTTTTATTTTTACAATGATAAATTCTTAATATTAGCAGAATAAAGTCATAATTGTTGGAGAGTGAAGCAGTTATTTTATGAAAAATAACAGTTATTTTATGAAAAGAAAAATATATATCATTCCTCATAAAGAAGACTTTTTTTTCCTCATAATTGTTCTGCTAATATCTTGACAAGATTCTCCTCATACTGTGCCATACAATTCACATAAGGAATGATTGAAATAAGTTCCTTTTTGAAAATATTTTATATATATGTATATATTTTTCTAATAAAGAAAGTGGAAATTTTTTTTTAATGAGATTTCATATTTAAGTCCTATTGCCCAGCCATAACATAAGAACAAAATTGAATTGCTAGCAGTAATTATTAATTATAGGAACATTTGCTAAGTAAACTCAATGCACTTCCTGGATTGGCTGCTTAGCAAACATTCAATACCACTGGGCACAGGTATTTCTTTTTTCTTTTTTTTTTTTAGAATAGAATAGAATAGAAGAATTTCAGCTTCCAAGCTGCATTTTCTTTTTAATATTTTATATATTCTCTCTGGAAAAATTCTGGGACTAGGCAAATCTTCTGTGAATAATTTAGAGTTAACGTTTCACAGAAAAATTTCTGAATACTGAATCCGTGAATAGGTTTGATTAAAGTGTGACAAATTCATCACGCCCTTCTGATTGACTGTAGAGAAAGCACCAGAAGAAATGAGCCAAGTTAAATATTAATGTACACTTGTTTGCAAAGACACACCCTCATACTTGTAGATTACCTTGTAGGCATCAACCTGTTTAGTTTTGTACAGCAGCAAGAAAACCACACAGCTGCAACATGAGCTGGTTTCAAGACGTTCATTTGAGTCTCTGGGATGTTTGAATGTTTTTGCATAAGACTGTGTTTGTTCATCCTCACTTACAGAAGATTCCAAAGCCCAACACAGAATATTCCAAGAAGAAGAGTGAACCTGCTGAAAAGCTCGTCACAGACACAAGGTGAGTAAGTCTTGTGATCTGCCAAAATACAATGTTTTGTTTTTTACATGTACGTGCACATGGGAATGTCTCTCTAAAGTTTTTATAGTCCCACTAGAAAAGTTACACACTGCTTGACTTTTTTAAATCTACCTTCATCATACTGTCAGTAAATACAGTGTGATCTGCATCTTACCGCTGTTGCACTTTTCCTTTATCAATGAAAGAGGCCTGCACAGGAACACTGGAGTCTTTATAATGTATAAAGGATTTAACAGTGGGAGCTGTGACAACAGAGGCCGTCTCTCTAGCCGAGCTTTGTGTCGATTACTGGAGGCTCAGCGGTGTAGGCGAGGCATCTGAATATGTCTGTGACAGTGAGGAAGTGTTTCTTCAGCACTTTGGGAATTTAATGGAGGGCCCAAGTTCACAGAATCAGCCTAGAGGCATGACATTTTTACCAATAAGGTCTAATTGTTTTTTTGTGCTAGGGATTTAGTTCTTCAGAATGCAGTATATTGTTTAGGACTCTGCTTTAGTTCACGGTAACACAATTGTGTAAATCCAACTGTCTTGCAGTGAATTTGTGCAGTAAGTTGATCTGAATTCTTCATAATTCACATTTTATTCTGCTTGAAAAGTGCTTGTATTTCAGTCTGTTTGGCACTATAAGAGCGATAAAACAAATAGTTGACCGTCTTCTGCATTTTATATTGAGACTTGCTGGGCATACAATAGGAATGAACAATTATATGTACTTGCTGTTGTTTTTTAAGCGTAAGAAGTATTTTATTTTATCTTTATATCAATAAACTTGATATAATGATGCTGAATATACAAACCTTACAAACTAAAAGCAGTATGGGGATTATTAATTTGATTATATTCCCACTGTTGGCTCCTTGGAAGCAGCTAATGATATCAATATCTTTAAAAATATGATTAAATGCAGTTATTGTGTGGTGTTTAGTTGTGAAATTACACTACTGGTGTCCCAAAGTAGTCCCCTGTTCTTTATTAATTTATTTTGTTAGTTTGGTCCTTGAAAGAGGCATATTGGTGATAATATCCAAAACAATATTACAGCTTTTATCATTTTCACACTAAATACCACAAACGCTGTTACACTTTCTACTTCATATTGCTATCCCTGATATACAAGTATAAATGTAAGTCTTGATATTTCAATCAATCAATCAATCAAATTTTATTTGTATAGCACATTTCAGCGGCAAGGCATTTCAAAGTGCTTTACATCATATCAAAAAACA
>CAEFZX010019539.1:0-40729 GCA_903066825.1 Alfaro cultratus | reverse complement strand
ATTTCCGTATTAAAAAGTTTTGTTTTGGGGCGTGCTGTGGTGGCGCAGGGGTTTAGCACGCCCCACGTTTGGAGGCCTTAGTCCTCGACGCGGACATCGCGGGTTCAACTCCCGGTCCCGGCGACCTTTGCCGCATGTCTTCCCCCCTCCCCCCTCCTGTCAGCCTACTGTCACGAAAAAAATGCGAGCCACTAGCGCCGCAAAAAAACTCTTCGGAGAAAAAAAAAAAAAAAGTTTTGTTTTAGTCAAATATTACCAGAAAAATCTGTCTATATGTAATATTTTACTTTGGGAACTGAATTATGGAAATAAATGAACTTTTCAATAATATTCTTACTTATTAAGTGGATCTATACTGCTGAGAATGCCATTTAAGATAATTAATTGGTGTGTAAAGTAGGAATTCATTTAAATATAACAGCCAAAAATATTGTATAGTAATTACAATATTGACACTGATTTACATGTTTTCAATATTACACAGCCTTATTGTAAGAATTACAAGGTTTCATCTGCATTTTAAAAGACTCAAGCAATAAAAATGTACAATAAAACAAAAAAAATAAGGGACGTATGTTCCACAGAAGGAGTATTACTGTTGAAAGAAACAATACCTGCTGGGTTTAAAACAGATCTGAGGAATTAACAACAGCCTCAGGTTAGCACACCTCGGGATTGGAGTTGACGTACCAGACTTTTGCAGGCTCAAGATGAAATGAGAAGCTTGACAATGCATAGTTCTAAAGGTTAACACCAAGATTTTAAAGTGAACCCTCAAAGTAACTGGGAGCCACTGTAGAGATGTAGAGGGTCAAGTGTCGCCTGTCTCAGATAGACAGATAGAAAGTCCTCTTTCGTCGGTTGTATGGAGTAATTCCATTGAGAAAGAAGAGATCTGAATTTCACAGACTACAGGTGACAGCTGAATCTACGTATCCAATTTCTTGTTGAACAACTTGTTGAACAACCTTCAGAAGTCTTGAAGAAGACTTGGTCAAAACTGCTGATATTTGCAAGATATTCTACATTGTCCTCTAGAAGCAAAGTGTAAAAATGAGAAATGACCCCAGACTTTTGCTCAGTAGCAAAAAAGAACCCTTTCCTCTCCTAATATGTTTCAACTGATTTTACAACATATTGTTTATCTGTGTTACTTGACTCTCCTATAAAGCACATCGCTTCCTGCAGCAGAGTCCAGAGAATCTTAATGTGCAACAGTGGCTAAACTGCTGAGCATGGCCCCTGATGACTCCTCTGTGGACTATTGATTAGCTTCTGGAAGAACTGTGGATCTTTGTTTTGTTTTTGTTTTTTGTTGTTTTATTTGACCTAATGTTGTGCAGGGAAAAGGCAAAATGGTAGTAAAAGTGTTTGCTGATGTACATCTGCACATTGGGTTTTGTGTAGTTTTTCTAGAAATGATTAGCTCAGGTGATGATACTGAAGTGATGATACCTTCTTTATTGTCCACAAAGCTTTCAGTGAAGGACAGAGTAGGTTTGTGTTTTTATGCTGTTGTTGTTGGGTTCCGTCTGTTTATGTTTTGTGGTCTTATGAAGTTAAAAGTGACATTTCTGCCCATATAACAGAATGTCTTCTATTGTCTTATTGTTGCACTGGTGTCATGCATTGGATTGCTTGTGTAATAGACTGTGAGGACTCATGCCCTTGAATTACTTTTTTGGAAGGTTGTTTTTGAACATGCTGGCAGAGTAGGGGAATGATTAGAATGGATGCTTCCTACAGAGCGCGGTTTAGTGTCATTCCAGTGTCTGCTGAAAGACACGCTGCCTAATGCAGCTGGATTTGAGTATAAAAGCTCATCTCGGCTCCCATGGACATATGCACACTGGGTCCCGTGGCCAATTTCCACCCCTCATCTCGCGCCGTTTGCCTTCTCGCTTCCGTTTGGCCTTCACACGTCTTCATCTTCTCTCCTGCTGTCGCTCACAATCTTTGGCAATGTCCCGCTCCCTTTCATCTCTCCGCCACCAAGATGTGACACACTCCACACCATTTCATGTCTGTTTACCTCAGCTTCTCTTTTTTTCCCTCCCTATCAGCATGTTCCTAATTGTGCTTTTCCTCTCGATGTCCCTGTCTTACCCATCTCATTTCTTTACCTATTGCCCATCTGATGCATTTTTCTCAACACTAGCACTTTTTTTTTACTTTCAAGTTTTATTTTATTGTTATCTAGCTCTACTTTCATGTGCTTTCCATCTTAGAGTAATGGATTTTAATCCATATCAACCAACTTACAAGGGCATGAAAAGCAGAGAAGGTCGATTTGCCGTCAGTTTTCTTACTTACATGAAACTGTAACTTGAGGCTGATCATCTGCAAACATTTTCAGTGCTTTCCACTTGATTCCATGTAGGATAAACAAGTTTAAATAATGGATGGCCTCTTAATAGAACGCTAAGTACATGGAAAATAATTACAATATATAACTGGTATTTTTGGTTTTACTTTAATAACAACAAAAGTCTTGAATTTGAATTGTAATATGACAAATAGCTTCATTCTTCATTCTTTTTCTTTCTTTTGTTAAAAACATCCAATGAACTTTAAAAAAAAAATAAATAAATGCATTTTCTGACACTTCTTTTATCAAGCATTAAATGATTTATTCATCAGGGAAAATACATAACCCTGGTAGAATAAAACTCCTGAAAGCATCAATTACAGTTTTTTTTCTCTTTAAACTTGCAAATCTTTTCTGCTGTGGTATAGTTACAAATAAATAAGGACCCTTTTTTGTAAAACAGTTTTAAATAATTAATTGTTGGCAGCAAAAATCAATTAGACCAATTTTATTTGCCTCTCAGATGTTTTAGAATACCCGGCCTTCTGGTCTTTCAAACAGAAATTCAGTAAAAACCTTTGAAGTCCTGCTATTGCCATCAGCTGATCTACATTATTCTAGGGAACCAAAAAGAGGACATGAAACCAGAACAGCTGCTAATTTTTTCATATTTAGGAAAAAAATATGTCTATAATTTCACAGCTGCCAACTTGGCTAATTCACTCATCTTTATAGAAGAGAGATTGTCATAAAAAGCCACCACAGCTGCTGCAGCACAATTGCAGGCTATATCTCACACAGAGACTTCCAACTCTGTCATACAGGAGTGGATCGTTCCTCTGTGCCAGATGGGGAGCCAGTTTGGACTTGAAACGCTTCGTTCAGGAGTGTAATAAATAAGAAATAATAACAGGAGTAGCTGACACCATTACAAGCCTTCTGGGAGATTTATTCAAGCATTCAGGAAATGAAGACACTTTTTGATTTATTGACTGTGTTGCTTCATATGAGTACTGAAAGTAGAGCTTTAATTCTGGATTCTGAAACAAAAAACTAATATTTTTATGATTAAATACTCATGTGGCAAAAGAAGATGGACAATAAATCTGCAAGTAGTTTTTAATGGCTTGTCTGTCATATTTTAAAAATAAGTCACCAAAATGTAGTACCAATTTAGAGTGAAACGCAGTCATGATGGAATGGTTGCTTAGATATTGATTGAAATTATTTGTCAGTCATTCTGACTGCGTAATGCATTAACAATTATATTATTATTGCCCAGATTAAGGTGTGCTATTTCTATTCTCTGGTGTCTTATTAAAAGAAGTTCAAATATAAGAAGAAAATTGTGGAAAAATGTAGCAGTTTTTACACATCAACCTTTATTACCTCAGGGTACTTTGCCATCATAAACCACCCCATGCCTAGTCCCAAATTTTCTGTTAAATATAAAGTTCAATTTCTACAGCATGTAACTTTGCCATGGTTGTCTTACTCTGTTCTCTTTTTCTCAGAGGATTTTCCTCTGTTTATCTGAACTTGTTGTTGAAGCCCTTCAGGGGCCTTCACAAAGCCCTAACCCCAGACAGTTTCAGGAAGAGTGAGAGTACTGACAACAGTGAGGCAGGCATTATCACCTGCACCAGTTTCTGCCCTCAACTAATCCTTTCCTGGCAGGGGAAGGAGCAGTTTCCTGCAGCCAGGTGCTCAAATCCTGAGGAAAACCTTTTGTTTATACGAATGCCTGGTAGAGAGAATTAAATATTACTGAACTTGTTTCAGTTTCAGCAAGATATATATAAATAAATTTTCTGTCTTTATGGCATAATGATATCAAAAGTTGTTTTAGTTTGGAGTTGTGCTGTGTATATGAAGAAAAAGCTGTTGAATATTAGATTGCCTACTTGTTTTCCCTGTTTTTTTTAAATCAAAACAAGACCACCAACATCATAATTATATAGAAACATACATTTGTATAAATCTTTTGCTATACAGTACTTGAAAAAAAGATACCTTTCTGCTGATTTAGTGGAGTCATTAAAGAATCTCTTCTTAACAAAGAAAAACATCCATAAACTGCAATTTACAGTTGGAGATGAAGTAATATTTTAAAAAATCCACATAAACCATTTGAAGTCTTGAATAGACAGAAATATTTTTGATATTTGAACAATATGATGGCAGATATTGGCTAAGGTATGTTTGAAACAAATAGCTGGAATTCCTTTAACCTTTTAATAAGCATTCCTTCTGTAAATTCTTCGTGGAATGCAAGTACAACAACGTGTAGCTGCTTGAAGTTAGTCTATTTTAAAATGTGATGTTTTCCTTGTTTCATATGGAAATAACACTTTAGCATAGCCAAGCTCTGTTTAGCTGTCAAGTGTTCGCTGCTGTGCAAACTTAGCTGCTCAGGGCTGTAATGTTCCAAAGCAACAATATCAAAAGCTTCTCAAAACTCCTTTTTAAGTGCACTTATCATGCAACCCAGGAGGTAAAGCCCTGCAGATTTATATGTGACAAGCTTTCTGCAGCTGATATCAGTACAGTCAATCAGGTGCCTTTTTATTCCTGAAGCCAACCATCGGCTTCAAACACATCCTGTGGCTCTGTCCATCCCGCAGAGTGCGCTCCTGTGGAGAAATGTCACCTCTTTCCACATCATTCCATCTACCATACTTCCATCTTCTGGTTGCATTTACTCACCCTCTCTCTCCACTTTTATTTTAAACTTTCTCCACATCTATCACTTTCTTTATCTCTGTCTCCTTGCTCTTTATGTCTGTATTGATTTTGTGGCAGCGTGCGCTCCATGCTTCTTGCCCTTTCTGATAGAGGGAGTGAAATGGAGTCTCAGTCTGCCAAATTAAATCAAAGTCTTTTTTTTTTCTTCTCCTCCCTCCCTCTGTTCCTTCGCTCCATTGCAACAAGCGCGAACTCCATCAGCTTTGAACTTGCGTGTGTGAAATGAGCTCTCTTTGCTCTGATTGTCATCCCATCTCTGTGCCCTTTCTCTTGTTCTTTACTCCCATCGCTCTTTTTTTTTCTCTCACCTTCCAGCTTTAATTCAGTTTGATGTTATTTCTTTGTGTTACTGTCAAAAATAACTCCATTCCAGCAGCATTTTACTTTGACTAATGTCTTATTTTCTCCTCATTTTTTTCTTTTTTTTTGTGCATATTTAGAAATTTGTTTTCTTGCTTTTATATCATTATATTTAAGTGTAGAAATCTGACACTGGCACATAAGTCTAACAGTGGACTTTAAAAAATAATCATTTTTACAATATGACAGGTTAAAAACAAGAAACGGTTGCTAAAAGGAAGCCGGTCTCATCCGTTTCTTCTCATCTGGGTCATGTTCACATTGACAACATCCTACATTCCATTTTGTTCTTTGTGTACTAACTTCTTTCTCCTCCTTGGAGATCTCCTGGTGTTTCCAGACATACTAGGAGACTCCCTGACTACATAACTGAGCAGATAAATCAACAACCTTATCCTCCTTAAGGGAGATCTGGATGGTTTTTTTTTCTTCTTGCCTTCATATAGCAGGAAATATTGGAAGAAATCTGTTCTTTTAAAGTGCGGTGACCAAGAGTTTTTTTATTTATATATATTTTTTAGTACCAGTCTCAAAATAAACTATAACAATGTTCTATAACAGAAAACATTCAGTAAATTTGGTAGAAATATATACACTTTTTTTTCCCCTTACATAGTAATCTGTCATGGATAACATTGGGAAATTCTAGCAACAAAAGTTTATTTTTCCATTCTAAATAAGCAGCTTATTGATAAACTGGAGTTTTTTGTGGATGCAAAAGCTGTGGTGTGAGGATTTTTTAAAGATATTTTGAGGTATGAGCAAAACGTGTTTAGAATATTTAATCATTCAAAATTTATATAAAAAAACATGACATCTTATTTCTAAAACAGATCACTGATGCATAGAAATAAGATGTCTTGCTGTGTTCTGGTGGTCATTAGGGTTGTGTTTATAGTATTTTTTGATTGAATTTACTGCCTTTCCTCTGGGAGAGAATCTATGCTTTCAAAGTTTCTTTTTTTTCTTTAAAGAGCTGCAGTTTTTGATCTGCAGAGATATTTATTTGAATACTGTGTAAACATACTCCAGTATGAGGTTCTGATGATAACATTTGACAAAAAAATAAATAAATAAAATAAAAACTGTTTTAGGGTATGGTGGTATTAAAGAACATCTATTATATTTCAAAGTCAGAAAACCTAAGACTTTAAAAGTATAACATCTAAGTAAGTCATGATCAACCTTTCCACTGTTTTTGAAAGCAGAGAAGTAGTTATGAAACACTTTTTGGGTAACGGCCATCAAAACAGGAAGACTTGACTATATAAAGATGATGGCGTTCCATCTGTAACACCAATAACTGGAAATCTCACACAATAATGACAAAACAGATTGTTTTCTTGGGGAATAATAAAAAAAATACTTAATCCTGTTAAACAGTTCAATAAATATTTGGCCACTTATTGGCATCACAGACTGTGGAGAGAGTACTTTTGCTCCAAAGGTACTTTTTGCAGAAAATATGGCTGAGATTGTTGTGGCTGAGCAAAGAGTAAACAGCCAGACTGCAATGTGCATTTCTGCAAGCATAAAGTTTATCAATATTGTGCAGCTCTTGTTGAAATCAAAGGAATATCCATCCATTCATTGGACTGCATTCATCTTAAATTGGGTTGTGAATGTAACAGGTCTCAGTGGAAACCCAGGAAACTTTCTTCCTAGAGACACTGTCCAGCCCATACTGGAGCAACCCCAAAGGATGCACTTGTCAGAAGGCAAATAAAAATCCTAACGTGTGCTTCACTGTGTGGGCTACATCTGGGTCATTCCTCCTCACAGTGGGACAGACTTTCAAAACCTTCAAAGACGGGTTTACACTGTGGCAATATTATTTTTAAGACAAAATCTTTTGTTGTAGGAAAAATATATATAGTTGTCTGTTGTTGCTTAGTGTGACAGATGCAGTGACCACATCTAAAGCACTTTCCCAAACAAGGATGACTCACAAATATCAAGCAGTGTCAGAAATGTCCTGGAAATACTGTGCTGTGACGGCTGCTTTGACTGATGTCACTGATTCCCTTCCACAAGTGCTGCTTCTTTCATCCTTTCCTTTCTTTCCCCCTTATCCAACTCCAATAAAAAGCGTATCAACACCTGTAACTTCTGTCCAAGACTAGACCATCGTCTGAAGCATCTTGTTTCTTGTATTTCTTCAGTAACTCAGTCATGCATTCTGGCATGATCAGTTGAACAGTGCAAAAGGAGTTACTGTCATATTGAGCTTGCACGGTGTGACTAGTTCAGATCCTGTGCAAGTTTGACATTTGCGTAGTTTATGCAGAGCTTTAAGGATGATGTCTGATCAGGCGTCAGAATCATCTCAGAATTTGATGCAGCGGAGCAGCAGTTCTACTTCAAGCCTTCTATCTGTCTCCTCCTTCTTCTTACCATCACTCATGAATGACACACGACGATACTTCAGATCTTCAGATGGGTAGAGACTTTCTGCAGGCCAGGAGGGATCTATCCACCCTTTTCCAATTTGGAAACAAGATGTCAGATTTGGAGAAACTGACTTTGTCTTTACACTGAGCTGCAGAAGTCTCCAGTATGAGCCGAAGGAATGAAGAATGAGATGAAACCCTCATTTGAACAGTGGCTTTGATTCTTTTAAAACTGTGGCATGGTTTCAAAATGGAAACTGGCAAATGCCACGTCTTGTGTTTTATTGTAACATCTTTGCCATCACATTAACTCCCATCGCCAGAATAGCTAAAAGGTATTATCCAATCTCTAAGCTAGATATCCTATATTGATTGGTACTAGTAAAAGGAAACCATGCTATTTATTGTACCTGTCATTAGGTTTTATTTGACAACTGATCAGTGCATATACAAATCATAGTGATGTCTGTGCTTTTGATTTTATTAGTTGAACACTTTTTTGAGTGAGCTAATTTTTTTTTAGTTTTTTTTTAGCTTGTCTGATTCAGCACATTGAGGTCTTTAGCGTTTAACAGCAAAGCACAGCTTTTTTTCCTACAGTATTTGCAATAAATGTTGATATTCAGTATTATAGCGACAGAGCTAAGTGCTCTCAGACTGTTAAAATATAAATCTAAAAGTCATTACCTAGTTCTGCCAGCATAACCTGCAGAACTGTCCACTAAAGCACAAAGCATTAATCATCTTTTGTACAATGATCATTTGGCCTGTAACGTTGCAAGAGAATATATATTTTTAATAAAACCTCCTCTCTTTCGCTCCTCTGTCTCAGGGCGATGGCTTGCAGCTGGAGTATGAGATGAAGCTGACCAATGGCCAGTCTTTCTGGACGCAGCATTTTTCTGCAGATGAGTTCGGTGAGAATGATTAGACAGAATGAAAGGGATTATGGAATGGATCGCCAATGGCACAAGCTAACACCACTTAGCACGGGCAATAAAGCACACTGCTCTGAACAAATTGCAATAATGAAGGGACGGCTGAACGAGTTAATGATGATGGATGAACTGAGAGGGACGGATGAAGAGAATAGGATGCCCATGTATCTTCTAAATGAATTATTCCTACATCCTCAATGCCTTTGTCCGCTCACACTCTGTCTATTTTCTCCCAAACTTACCCAGTATCTTTATTCATTTACTTGATTTCTTCTTTTTCTTGTTTTTTCTTTCCTGTTCGCTCTACGTTTTTATGTGTTTACATTTTGTGAATCTTTCCTTAACTCTTTTACTTACTTCTCTCTTGCTCATGTGTTTGCTTTTAAATTATTTTACTCCAATCATAAACTTCTTCATACTACTGCTAACTCATCCAACTTTTGTTCTCAGGAATTTTGGAGACAGACATCACGTTTCTGGTCATCTTTACATTAGTGTTCCTCCTCTCCTGCTACTTTGCATGTAAGTACTACCTTTTCTACTTAGTATAATCACTCTCTCCCCTTTAGGGCAACTTACTTTGACTTCTGAAGCTCTCTGTAATCATTAAATGGACTTTGCCTTGACTCTATTAAAGAAAAAAAAAACTGCAAGTTTTCTTGATGGGAAAGAAGTAGATTCCTGTGTTCCTTCTGAAAAGTAAAGGTCAAGCCAGGCAGATTCTTCTCTTAAGGATTCAGCATTTATCACGATGGAGCTTATGTCTTAGAGAAACAAGAGTGACAATAGGCTGGGAGTAGAGGTTATTTTTTTGCATAAAGATGAGCAGTTAAGTATTGAAGCCAACAAAGGCCTTAAGCTTACTGAAATATGTTTTCTTTGAAAATTTAAGATGAAAAACCCTGAAGTGACTGAGAACTTGAGTAAAAAGAGACTTGTAGCTTAATAAAACTTTCACAGTTCCAGGCTATTTTCATTTCAAGTTTTCCCATGTGGTCATACTATCTTACTTTGTCTAATTTAGTGGGATCATCTAACTAAATTAGACCTAAATTACACTTATAATTTGTAGAGTCCTGTACCTTTTCTGTTGAGAAACTAACCAGAAACATCACTTTTTGTCTGATTTAATATATTACTTACAAATTAAGGCAACACTGCATTAGTTTGACTTGTTTTAATGACAGTTTCAGTGACAACAAGAAAACTAGCAAATATCACAGAAAAGTCAGCAAGCAGATGAATGCATGTTTTTTTCTTTTATTTATTGAATTTATTGCTCTATATGTTTCTTTACATTTTAATAAGTTATTCTGAAATCTAGAAAAAATATGTCAAACCACAAAGTAGGGGGTCTTTGTAAATATGCCAAACTGTAGCCCTATTTTCCGTCTGCTTCTGCCTAAGACATTTGATGTTAAGAGAGTATATACAATATATGGCGCTAGAGTTGGCATACAGCAAAGATCCACAATAAGAGTACAAAAACAAATAATTAGCGTAAAACAAACACAACTGACAAATAGTCAGAGTTACTCTATTGAACATAATTGATGAATATATCTCATTGCCTATTTCACTTAATAAACTTAATTGTAAGGCTTCTGCCTAAAGACCTTTTGCACATGTTCACTGCATCTAGAGGAGTTCAGTAAATACTCACTGCACATACGACACCTGGCTAAAGAAGCGTATTAGATATGTTGTACATATTAAATATTGACAAAGTATATTTATTCTATAAGTGTATGAAGAGAATTAGAGATTTCTATTCACAATTGGCTAAATGACATATAGTGACTATTGAATTTTTTGCGGCGTCATTATCTGCTGAAATTACATAGTACAAATCTGTGTGTCCTCAATCAATATTTGGGGCCACTCTCCTCTACAGTTGTTACTTTGGAGGTCTGAAGCCTTAAAGTTGGGAAAGTCCTGATCTAGAGAAATTTACAAAGAAAAATGGTCTAAGATCACAATCCCTGTTTGCTCCAGCCTTGGAAAATTTAGATGACCAAGTTCAGTTCTGTTTCCAAAAAGAGGTTGTACAAAATATTATCAGAAGGGATGCTGATAGATGTTGGAATGGTAGCTTTTCTGAAATTGTCACTGTGTGATTATGGACTATGGTCCCTCCATGGGTGTTAATAAATGTGCAGGGTTTTGCAAATGTAATAAAATAGCTTAAGAAATATGTCTAAAGGTCATATGGTGATAAAGTCAGTAGGAGGTTTTATTTTTAGGTGACGTTCTTCCTTAAAGCACTTGACAGATCGAGTCTAGGAGCATAGAGCAGCTATGAGCTGTTTGCAATCCTCCCTCGCCTGATACATTCCCCCCTCTGGCCACCGCATTGTTTTGGTAGTAAAATAGGCTGCTTAAATATGCATTAAGAATATTTCCTCTCAGATTAGGTAGCGAAAACCAAGATGAGATGTATCAGGGCTCATCTGGAGATGGGCATCACAAGATGGATGCATACTAATCATTGCTCTCCCTATTTATCTGGCCTGTTCCCTTGTTCATCTGCGTTCTCCTGTTTTCTCCCTCTCTCCGCACCTCCCTCACTCTCCTTGGCCATCTGTTAGCATATCTCAATCCTTTTTATCTGTCGCCCTGACGCACACACATGTACCCACACCTCTATCACCTTATTTCTATTTTTTTTTTTTTCTCCCTCCAGACAATCTGAAGGGGAGACAGCTTCTTCACACAACCTACAAAATGTTTATGACGGCAGCAGGTGTGGAGGGTAAGAGCTTCTGTCCTAAACAGGCAAACACCTACATCATCAAGACGCATACACGTGCACGCTCCGGGGATAACGATGAGCCTCTTTCACTGTTGCAGTAACTGTTGCAGTATCTCGTATCTTAATCCGCACTTGAAGAGCAGATATTTTCACACTGATTACTTCTGAATAGGAACTATTGCAAGCAGATGTGCAGGACTACATTGTTCAATGAAGCTTGTTATTGATGAACCCCAATGCTCTCTTAATGCTGTCCTCTCCACTTTCTTTCAACTCTCTATCACTCTCTTATCTTTCTTGTCCCCAAAACCTTTTTCTTCTCTTCTGCCTCCCATGAATTCACCTCATTGTCTCCTCCTCCCAACTCTCCCTACTTCTTTCTTCCTTCTGTTGCTCCATTTTAATTCCCTTCTCTCTGCTTTAATCCCACATCTCCTTTACCTTCCTCTCCCTTTCTTTACCGCCTGCTAACCTATCCCTCCTGTCTCTTATATTCCTCATTTCTCTTTCCACCCTCCATCTTTTTCCACTTGGCAGTGCTCAGCCTAATGTTCCATTGTGTCTACTGGGGCCTATATGCCAGGGATGGAGTTGGCAACGGCAGCTTGAAGATACTCGGTGAGTTTCTCCGTCTGGATTGGTCACTGGCTGAATGACTGACACAGAGTCTGACTGGAAGATCAGTCACTGTCAGGGCAGAGCGGTTGAGTGGACCATGATGGATGCATGTATGTTTGAAGAGACCTTGTAGATGGTAGGGTGGGTGTAGGCAGGACAATATACGACTTAATGTGACTGTGTGTGTGTGTCTGCAATATGTGTATCATGACCTGATTTTATTGTTCCCCTCTGATGTCACAGATTCGAAAACTACAACCTAATTACCTCCTCTGTCTTCTCTCTCTCTCCACCTCTGTGTCTGTCTCAAGGGAAATTACTGTTCTCCGTCAGTTTCTTGGTGTTCCTTCTGATGCTCATACTGTTGGGTAAAGGTTTCACCGTCACCAGGTGGGAGAGAGGGAACATTGTCCTTTTTCTACACTTTTATGTGTGAACACATTAGGGGTGTAACATTGCATCCAGCTCATGAAATGAGTCTGTAGATGATATTGACTTCAATGGAAAACGAGACCTTGAGCAATATTTTTGAGAAAACTGAAAATCTCAGTTTCTTATTTTTTATAAGAAAAAATAAGAAATAAGAAATTTGGCCACATGAACAAAAAGTGTCATAGGCTGCTGTAGAGCTTGTATAATAAAGTGTTGTTGGCAGGGACAGTGAGACCTCTTACACTGCAGACCTTGTCATCACAACATCAGAGCTTAATAGCAACTTCAAAAATGATTGGACTAAAATTTGCCATCACATCTTTCCTACAATTTATGTCCCATTGATAATATTTAAAAATCCTTGAATGATCCATGTTTCATCCCATTGTATGGAGCAGAGAGTAGCACTGCAATCTCCCTTCTCCTGCTGTTGCTGCACAGTGCTGGTCAGCTGGCTGAACGAAGGCTGCTAGACTTCTCCCTTACTTTGAAAGAAAAAAAAAAAGCTAATTTGGCCGTTGTGAAGTATTTCTGATTAACAAAAACCACAGACAGTCATGGTGTGAAAACTTCAGCAGCTCAACTTTTGACTCATGCTGATGCTGTTTCCAAAGAAAAATAGCAAGTTACAAACAGAACGTTCATTAAATGGCCAATGTTTTTGCTCAAGCCTATTTTATATTAAAACACACAAATACAAGTTGTTTTTGTTATTTTAGAAATATGGTGGCATTTTCCCCATAGTTGTTATGTCATTCCAGGCTACTACTAGTCACTAACATATGTCCTGGATAGATGATAGTAGCTTATAGATGAATACAGGTTGAAAGCAGATATAGCTTCAAAACACAAGGGTCATTTTAATAAGAAAAATTATAGTATTTTAATAATGCAAGATTATTGCAGACGTTACACCACTAGTGTATGCATGTATTTAGTCTTTTCTTCTGCATGTCTGTTACATTTTGTGTCTCTTCCAGCTGAGTCACTGTCCCTCATTGTCACAGCCACCAACCCTGTCTCACAACATGATAATGCCATGTGCCAGTCAAATTATGTGTTGTGAAGCTAAACTCATAGTGTGACTTCATATCAGTTTTGTCCTCAGGATATAAAATATCAGCACTGAAATGTTGGGCAGTTGAGTTGTTTTCTAGTAATTTGAGTCAAATTATTTCCAGTGGTGGTTTATTTTTTTCCCCCTCCTCCTCTGGCGAGGATTAGTGGACATTTTCTTGTGACTTACAGCTCGACTGCACAATAGATTATTTATGAGTGCCTTTTCTCACTGGAACATCAGCATTTATCCATCTTACTCCTGACTGGAAAAGTGCCTTCCTGGCTCAGCTGTCACTGGTGCTGCCAGTTTTCTAAATTCATTATTTATTTTTTTTTCAAATTCCAATTTTCAGACTGGAAAGGCATAGAGTGACAGCTCCTGTTCTCATTAGTTTTTGATGCAATGTTATGTTAGACAAATGGGTAAATGGCTTTTTGTTTTGGCCACTGTTCAAATTTTGTGGATTTTTCTAGCTTTGTTATTGTTCACTGAGGAAATTCAGACAGAGCAAACCATGAGCTTGCTGATTTTTCTGGATATGCTTTAGTCTCCAGTATCATATCCACCCCAGAATTTAGAGATTGTGGTCTCTGGACTTACTAAACTCTATATTTACTGCAAATGTACATCAAGCTTAAAAAATGTCCTTTTACCAAGACCTGAACAGAATAACATAATATTACATAACTTGCAGAGTTTCTCCATTGTTTTAAAATATCACAGAAGTCCTGATTTTAATAATTTAAATATGTGACTGTAAATGACCTGTAAATTGTCTGCATTTATATACAAGAACAGACTGGACTAATACTTTAGCTAGTCCAGATGACCCCAAAGTGCTTCACATAGCATTCAGTCATTCACTCATTCATCCACACATTCAACTTGTCTTACAAAACATAAGACTTTACGCACCAGGTCTTGTCTTTCATTTAGTTACATCTTGAATGTGCTTAGCTAATTGCTTCAGTCATCAACTTTTTTATTTTTCAGATTTATTAGTTTCATGTGTTGTAGATCTCGCTAAGGAATTTAGATGTTATTAGACTGTGAGAAAACTTGAATGGCGCTGATTCAGGGCAGAAACACATCCTTGCCAGGAGGAATGTATTGTGATTTTCTGAATTCTCAGTAGAAAATACAAAAAGACCCCATTAAGTCGAGGCCTCTAAGGAGCCCAGGTTCAATAAACATCTACGACCAGGGGACTACTGCAAGTGCAAATTATTAGGACCAGCGCCACAAATAGTTATTTACATTCTATGTATAAAAACTGGTTTTGTAGTGTGCATGTGTACTGGTTTTGTGATTTGCAACTTGAAAGTTCACAACTTCTGTTAGACGTCTTTCCCACATCTGAATTTTGATGTCAGAGAAACATCAAATACAGCATTTTTTCTGAAAATTCAGTATTATCAGTAATTCAGCAAAAGGATTCTACTCCAGGGACTGGCTTGTTGTTGTTTGTTGCGATATGTTCCTGATACCATATCCACTTCCTGCTCCTTTGTCATGTAACCGAGCATAAAGGAAGTTGAAGAAGTTTACTTTACTTTGTTGAATGTGCCATGTTGGTTCATGTTGGTTGAAACATGAAGATTTCAAAATTTCCTGAAACTATTTTTATTCACCAATATGAATCTTGTATGGCCTGTCTTTTGAGATGCTGAAGTTGGATGACCTTGGTGTTAGAGGCAATGGACTAAACTGCCAGAGCCAAGTAGACAAAGTTCTATTTATTTACTTAATAATTTACTTAATATTTAACTTTCTTAAAAGTTTAAGTTGGGTATTATGTTAATAATGTAGGTCGGGGTTAGTTTTGAAGCCAGTCTTAAATCTAGCTTCCTAAAAACTTGTAGAAATCCTGTGTCTAACTAAAGTGTTCAGTGGTGAAGTCTGAAAAAGGCTGTTTTGAATTTTAAGCTTAACACTAGCATTTGCTGTTTATTTCAAACATATAAATATGAATTCCACATTTTGCTCTATTTATGAGCTACCTTCAACTCATAAATAGAGATCGACCGTGTTCAGTTTCTATTTATGCATTAAGCTAGCTGCTACAGCATCACCAGTCAGATGCATAATGCCTGTGTGCACCTGCATCTGTCCCTTTCATCTGTGCATCTCTTAGTGCATCTGAGTGTGTTTGATTTTTATCTTCCTTCAAATGTGTGTCTGACCTCTGACCTTCCTGGTTTGTTCCTGTGTGGCAGGGCGAGGATCAGCCATAGTGGCTCTGTTAAGCTGAGCATCTACATGACAGTCTACACAATCACCTATGTTATCCTCTTCATCTATGAAGCAGAGGTACAGTATACACATTACACTCTCTGCACACACATGCAGTGCTATACGTAGTTAACAGCAAGGCCATAAGTTTATTCTTAATCAGATACATCAGTGATTAAACTTTAGTTGCTCTGTTCATCGCTGCCGGTCTGAACTTTTAGCATCTTTAACTGCGGGAATAGAATACTATCTTCAAAAACACAGCCACAAAGATTCATAACAACTTTTAGTTTTATGCATTGAAACAAAAATTAAACACATTAATAATTGAACATGTTCCTGCATAAAAGGGGCGATTGCTTCTGGTTTTTGTTCCAATGTGGCAAAAACAAGGAAGCCGCCAGAGTGAATCAGAAATGCTAATCTTCAAAAACATAAGAATTTCAAAGCTGCAAGGGAAGCACCAGAGAACAGCCCCCAGAAAGCATGGTTTCTACGGTTCCTAGGTTTCACAGACACAATTTAATTAAATTCACTTCATTAATTTAACTCCAAATGAAAGCAAAGGTCATGCCAGGCTATTTTACAGAGTAGAATAAACAGGTTAATTAAAGTTAAGTTAAATATAATCTCATTCCTCACACAATGCTTAAAGCAAGTGTCTCTGATCTAAAGGTGTTCAGAAAAACTGATTTCAGTCTATGACTTGCTTAAAAACACAGGATTAAACCGGACCAAGAGAAAGGCTTAGAAGAATATTACTGCAGGAAAAATATTAAAACAAAACACAACTCAAAACTAATGTTTCAGATGAACCACAATTTTTCTGATTTATTCTTCTATTGATGCAGAAAGCTCCTGGACATGGTATCAGAAATGAAGCACTTCAGGTTTTTTTATGTTCAGTAAAAAGAAACCTCAAAGGAAAAAAGGCGTTTATATGGTAAAATAATATAAAAGGGTTTAAAGCTGCTGTGTGCCTGGTTTCCTTAAAGCAGCTGTGTGCCTGCTTTGCTTATTGGTGCTGCAAAGACAGAATATAAAGACATTAAAAATGGTAATAAAAACAAATTACACAATAAGAAATTCTTGCTGTAATAGATGATCGTAAAAAACAGTTTGAACACTCAAAAACATCCAACTAGAAAACTAGAAAAGGGATAGATAATCTGTTATAGAAAACAAAAACGTACAGACCTGTTGAATGCAAAGATTTATTAAATCAGAAACTATATATATATATATATATATATATATATATATATATATATATATACACAGAGAAATTTACAAACTTTGTCCAGTCAAGTGGCGATAAATTTGCACTTATCCAAGATACAGGCAAAAGAGCGAGCTAGCTAGCAAGGCTACATTAGCTGCTCGTTAGAGGCAGCCTTAAACGCCTCAAGTCACACAACACACCGAAAATGTCGGAAACTCAGAGAAAAAAAATACATACATACTAACTTTTTTTAAAAACGAATTTAAGACATTTTAAGGATGTGCGAATGCCCTGTTTCACACTAGTAGGCAGCTTAAAATCCAACAAACCTCTCAGCTGTGGCTCTGATTCTGTTTATGGGAGTGCTGTGGAGATCTTCGTTCTTCTCATGAAGGTAGCGTTCAACACATTTCTCCTCAAACTCATACAGCCTCTTTCTATCCTCAAGGCCCAGATAGAGTTCTGATAAAAGTAAATTAAAAAAACAGGAAACATACCTTTTATGGTGCCAAGATGTATTTAAAAAATAACTGCAAACTTATCCCTCCGTCCCCCCAGGACTGTGTGTAGTGTTGGTACTCACTGAGCCCAGAGCACCTCTCTTCTTGCTCAGCATCTCCACCAAATCTCCTGTAGATGCTTCTGACAGCAAGAGCCACGTGACTGAGCAGGATGAGCGGCGGGGGCAGCCACGGCCTCTCCTGATAGGTCCTTATGTAGCGATAGCGGTTGTACTTCCACAGTTTGTTGGATATTGAAGCCATATCAAAATAGACGTTGCTGTTAGGGACGACATCATTTTACACACTGCTTTTTTTTAAACCAGTATATATACAGTATATATACTGTATATGTGCACATACACATTTATGTATTTTTGGGCTCACTTGAAAAATGCAATGAGGATGTTGACCATGATGATGTACTGGAAGAACATGTAGACAGCCTGGAGGAGCGGTGACAGAAAAGATGCAGGAGGACAGGGACCTTCACTACACGCTGTCAACACACAAACACATCAATATTACACTGGTGGGAATCAACATGGCGGCTGAAAATACACAAAAAAAAGTAAGGGAAACTTTTCATTTACCGCTGGAATCACACATATACATAAGATTTAAACAACTAATTTTTAAAATTGAACTCTGTATTAGCAAATCTGAACTGACTCTGATGAGTACTGGAGACTAAAACTTAAATCCTATTGTTTCTCTAGGAATAAACAGGGTAGATAATAGGCATTAGCTGCAAAAAATGCACTAATTAACTAATGTTCTCCAAGTGAAGTAATAATTATCAAGCAAAGTAAAAGGAGGGATGATGACGTGAGGTTGACATGCATCATCAAATCTCCAACAAAAGTACTGAGAAGGAACAAAATTCATATTTTAATCTATCTGAATAAACAAATGCCACCTTGATTTTCTAAAGCAATGCTGTTGAGACATGTGGGCTTAAATTCCTTAGTAAAACATTTAAGTTTTACTAAATAAAACATGCATATTTGCCCTTTAGTAAAACATGTAAGGCCACAATAAAACCAACCATGGTTCTACAAGTAAGCCACTAGCTTGCAGTGAACTATGGGCGTAATAGTTCTTGTAAGATGAGTAACAGTCAAATGTGTCATCTGATGTTCAACTAATTTAGTATCTACCTTACGTTAAGCATTTCAAGAGACCAAGTAGTCGATTTAAAATTATTTTATTCACTTTACAAAATTGGGTGTACTTTTTCTTTTTAAAATAAGTGCTAAATTTTCCAATGATCCACCTACGATCAAGTTCTCCAGCATACACTTCCCCAAAGATCATCCAGTATGGCTGGAAGACAATATCTCGCGCTAAACTCCATGATGGATCGTGATCTGGGTACAAAATGGCCTGTCTGGACACGCCGAAGCTCAGCAGCACAATGGCCATCATCACCACAATGAAGAACATGTTGCTGGTCTGGGAACACAAACAGGAAAGAAGAAGAAAGGGGTCACAAATACTACAGTATTATCCTTACGTAGGCAGACGTGGTCTCTACTCACCATCTTAGTGATCATGGTGAGGTAAGGACCAGCATGCTGATTGACAGCCAGAAGATCCAAAACTCTGACAAACCAGAAGATGATGTCCAGACAGTAAGCAACGTGTCCTCCAGTCCGGTAGGGGTCGGCAAGGCAACGCATCGAAAGCCCAACCAGGAACAGGAGGATGGCAATAAAGTCGGATTTGTTCCAGTACTCCGAGAACCAAACCTTAAGCTTCTGCCTCATCTTTCTAGGCTCAGACATCAAAACCTAAAAAACAAGAGTCTTTAGTACCATGACATTAACTTTCATTGTACTGTAGCTATAAGTCCATACATCCAATTCACAAAAATAACTGAAAACTGCAAATGAGGAAGGATGCAGGATAACTTACCTCTCTGGTTTTCTCAACAGCAGTGGAGACGATGTAAAGAATAACCAACCACTCCTGGACGCTTGGCTGGTCCTCCATCTTGACCAGGACGACGTAGGAGAAGAGCATCAGAAAACCCAAGTAGGACATCTAAAATGAGACAAAACACATTCAGTTAGATTTCTTCATTGAGTGGATCAAAAACATCAAATGAGTAAAAAATAAATGAATAATAAGATGCACATAACCTACTGTGTGAAACCAGAACTTAACAACAGGAGCAGTGTAAAAATCATAGAGTCTTGTGATCCATGACAGAAACTGCGTAAACACAGTGGACAGGGTGGATTTATTGTGGAAGGGGAGGCCTCGCTCTGGATCCTGTCTGTCCTGCAACATAAGACGAGAAAAAAGAGGGCGAGTGGTGAGAAGTCTGACAGAAAACCTTATAGTCTAGTTTAAAAAGTTTTGCATTGGCATCCTACCATCTGAACGGTTCCCTCGGGGACTGGCAGCGATTTCACAGACTCGAGCCCAAACAGCATTGCCTCATGGCTCTGTGGTACGTGGCACATTTCAGCCTTGCTTTTAAACTCCAGAAGCAAGATGGCAGGCGGCAGGAGAAGGCTCAAAATGATCTACAACACAATGTGTGTATCACCATCACCTGGCAACTATCAGGGAACATTGTAGGGCTGACACAAATAATCGATTACTAAAATAATCGTCAACTAATTTAGCACAGATTAATCATTAAGTGAAATATAGACTCAAATAACAATTTGCTGAATAAAACAACACACTTGGACTGGTAATTATGCTAAAACTTTTCAAAATAAATGTACATTTTGCATTTACGATGAAAATTCTTCTTTGTTTGTAAGCAATTCTACCCAATTTGAGCTGCTGATGCAGATCATCAATTGTTCACTAAAGAACTGCTATGTGATTTTTTTTTTCAATCATTTGCTTATTTGCATCGTTTAATGTATTTATGGTATTGTGTAAAAGAGGCTTAAGCGCATAAATGGAGAAACCTGTAGAATGTGCCCCTTTTTTATCCGATTAATCAATTAATTGTCAAAATAACTGATAGATTAATAGATTACTAAAGTAATAGTTAGTTGCAGCCCTAGAAAATTGTTTTCGCCAGTATTGTCTTTTTTTTGTTTGGTAATAAACCTAATTCACATATAATTAAAACAGAACTAATTGACTCAGGATGGTATTTTCCAAAATTATGAGATTCCTTTAAACACCAAAGACAGGGGGTTAAAACTATCATCAACCGTTGTGCTCACCTTCAGAAAGGAGTTTTTTCTCATGTTGAGCGGGCCGGTCCAGAGATCTGTGAGAAGAGTCTGGGTGCAGGAGTGTGACACAAATGGTCTATGACTCGAGGAGACAGCCAGCTGCAGACATGTGAAGTGACTCCATGCCTCCATCTCTGAGGTTAACAGTTTCATGGCCATTTGCTCGTTCTGCTGAAATGCACAATCTAACACATCCACAGCCAGCTGCCCAAACTCACTGGTACACACAGAGAGAGGATAATAATGCAGGTTTTCAGTTAAATAAAACTTATGCTTTATGTCTGATTTAGAAAAAGTACAACTGAACCTGAACATCAAACACTAGAATTCAATTTCAAATAAATTTATAGCTTTGAATGAAGGGGTAGCTATTTTAAATGAGATACATTTTGTAGGAAGTAGTTTCTTTTCACTTCGCTCTTTACACTCACAGTGAATATGACTGGAATCGCTCAGCAACGTTGTCGTCCATGTTGCTCTGCCGAACCTCAAAGGCCATCGAGCGATAAAGCTTACAGCCCACAATGGCTCTCGCCAATGCTTCCTCCCCGTGCTGCCACAAGAACAGCGCCATCTGCTGGCGCTGCTGGAGAACAGCCCACACAAACAGGTCGTTGGAGTTGAAAGGATATGGCAGTAGGGTGGTGTGACCAAGGCCATGACTCAACACCACCTGATGGCTGCTCCCCGTCGACTCAGTTTGATCCTGGAAAGACAAAATGGACAGATGAGGGAGGCAATGGAGGACACAAGAAAAAAAGGTCAAGGGATTACACCAAGAATGTGTCACACAGAAACTTTAAGACTAATCAGTCTTCTAAACTGAAGCTGAACTTCTTATAAAACAAGAGATGGCAAAAGACAGAGTAGATTCACCAACTTTGCTTTTGTAGGGTTGGGCAGTTCTGAAGAAGTGAAGATCTTGGAGACTTCTGGTTTTCTTTAAACTCATTCCTCGCCTTTGGTTACTAAAGGAACCAGAGCTGTAACGTCTACTGTCCTACAAGCAAAAAGGAAATTTTTTTAACGTCTCACAAAGATCTAAGTAGATTTCTTACAAGAGAGACATAATCTAAGTTTTAATGCTCACCTTGCACTGAATGCGGCTGTAAGCAGCTCTGAAGTTTTTCCGAGTGTAGGTGCTTCGATAGGCGCCTCCAATGAGGTATTCTATCACCAGCCCCATGTCAATGAGAGACAGACGGTAACCTGTAGGGAGAGAGGTCTACCAACACAAAATGAACAGTGAATAGAACTACAGAGGACTCTCTGCAGGTAAAATATAATTGAAATAATTTATTTCAGTAATTTAACTCAAAAAGTGGAACTCACATGTTATATGGCTGAACATAAAAAGTGTACATTTTGAGCATTTACAGCCTTTTTGTTAACATTTGATGATCATGGCTATCAGGTCAAATAAAAAAGGATTTTTAAAACAAAAATGTTAGCTGAGGAATACCAAAATGTCTTAAGAATTTCCTACAAGCTCTTAAACAAATGGGCTTTGTTTGACAATGTCTTTAAACCCCTATTGCTTGTTCACACTTTTCCACATAACTTTCCGATAATAGGCAGCAGTCTGTGAACAAACAGCTTCTTTAGCGATGACCTTTAGTGTCTTATCCTCTAGGTGAACGGTTTTCATGTCTTTCTGGTGGACAACTGCAAAGTCACCAGTCTTCTCCATGATTTTGTGGGCCATAACGTAACATGCCTATATGTATTTATTTTTCTGTTTATAAATTTAATAAACTTCTAAGATATTAAATTTGGGGATTTTATTAGCTGTGAGACATAAAAATTTAAATAAACAGTAATAAATGTTGAAAACATTTCACCTTATGCACATATAAATCTATCTGTACAACAGAACAGTAGATGTCTGGTTTACATGTATTAGTATGTTCATCACTCACTTGTTTTGCATCTTCAACCAGGTGCTGCAAGAAGCGCTGAGTCTGACCCTGTGGCTGGAAAAAGATGTTTTGTTACACTTAAGAAAGAGAGAGAGAAGAAAAATAAAAACCAAGAAATCCCATCCTGAAAAAAACAAAACAAAAATACTGGTAGACAGCAGCAGCTCTCTGGATATTTATGTTTCAGAAATGGACCAAGAGCTGTGAATAATTGACAGGCTATAAAACACATGAGATAAAGAGAGCGTGGAGCAAAAAACAAGTGTAAGTTGTCCACAGACAGCTTTTTCATTTGAGCATCAAAGTCAACAACTGGGAAAACACCCTTGATACGGCTGACCACGCATCACTCTGTGCAAACACTTACAGTGCACTGCTCTGATTTCAATCAAAGCTGATATTTTCAAATCTGTGTTTTAGTCAAAGTAAAGAGATTTAATTTGTTCTGTTTGAAAAACAAGCAAGGGGGCTCTGGGAAAACTAAGCAAAAAAAACCCCAGCAAGACAAACAGTGGAACTGTGGAGTTATGTTTCAAATAAAAAAATACTCTGACAATAGGTTTTAAAGCAGGAAGTAGGATGGGCCACGTAATCAAATTTCATATTTTCACCTCAAATCTGTTTCCAAACATCAAAAACAATGTAATCAAACAAAAATGATGATTATTAAAATAATTTTAGCACATTCTGCTCGGCAAATATAGCCTTAGTTGGTTAATTAAGTAGAGAACAATAAATTGATGATTTTGGAATTGACCAAAATAATTGTAAGTATGTTTTCTTTTCTATAATGAAGTTGCCCTATTAGGAAGACAAAACTATAAAAACAAAGGGAGTATCAAGCTTAAAAAGGAACAGATTTAGTATAATTACTGAGTTGTAGAGCTCCTCGAGGCGATCCACGGTGAGGAAGCGGCTCATTGTCATCCCATTGTCAATCAGGAGTTTCACAAAACTCACTCGGTCCATCACCAGAGAATCCAGCATTGCTTGTTCCAAGGAACCCACCTAAACAAAGCATATGAAATGATTCAAATCGAATAAATCAACGAATAAACCTGAATAAGGTAAAATTAATGGTATAAACTCCAGTCCAGAGCTGGTCTCACCTGCCAGTGCTGACCATACACCAGGATGTCTTTCTGTGCGATATCAGCCCGGTCCCAAGCCAGAGCCATACTCAGCTGCTCTGATGGACTGGCTTTGGTTCCTGGTTTCCATTTAACAAAAATGTCAAAATCCAGCAGAACACATTTCAATGCATATTTATTTCAGCAACAGACTTTTTTCCATTTTCTAGGAACGAAAAAGCCTCAATCCAACATAGATTAACATCTATGTTAATCTATGTTGGATTGCCATTTAAAGCTGCAGGATGTAACATTTATAAAAAATATGTTTTTTTGCATATTTTGTTAAAACAAGTAATCAGAGCCAGAAGGAGGATCACTCTCGTGTATGCGCTACTCACACTCTCCCCCTTATTCACTGTTATGCTACCGCATCTTTGTGACAGTAGAGCCTTTCATAAATGCTCAGGCTAGTTAATATGGCCACCAATGATAAAGAACAACGAGTTCTTTCTCTGCCATTAGAGCATTTAGCAACACGTGCACAAGATTGATTGACAGAGATGAGACACTCCTCCTTACTCTGATTGGTTGTTTCTGGCTAGGAGCTATGCATTTATTCAGATGGAAATGGTAGCGCTGTGAGGAGGTGAAAAAGCTCAAGTTTTTCACAGATTATCTATCTCATACAACACTGTCACAACATAGTAACAGTTTTAACAAATATGTAAAAAACAGATTTCTGTATAAAAGTTACAAAATGTAGCTCTAAGTGAGCCAGGAACTTGAAACATACAAAGTTGCAATCTGTTCTTGTTGCTAAAACTGTGTTGACTTATTTTCAGAAGCAAGTCTAATAGTAATCAGAAAGAGAAAACATGTACCCTTTAGAACAGCAGTCAAAATGGCTGCATCAGTTGCCATCTGCTCGTCAGCCTCAGAGTCAAAGATGGTGATCTGATGGTCAAAGAGACGATGATGATGCTGTTTGTGTCTTAAACCACACCAAGCCTTTTTCAGTAAGAGCTTTACTCACTGATTGTCTGTGATCCATACACTGCTGGAGTAGAGCGTAAAGGTGAGCAGCTTCGGTCCTCTCAACTCCGAACACATCTCTAATCCTACCCAGGAAGTCCTCCTCAATGTCAGCATCCAGCTGCCTAAAAGGGATGACAGTGATGAGAGTCAAATTTCAGCGACTTGCAGAAGAAGTTCAGTCTCTTGATGTGAAAAAGCATATTCTAACTGCTATGACTTGCTCTAACTGCAGCAAAAATGGTTTCAACAAAGCATTGTTGAATTTTACAGATCATTTTTTAAATTATTATTTTCCTTCCACTTTACATTGCTGCATTATGTTTTGGTTTATCAAATAAAAACCCTGTTTTCCCCCGCCAAAAAGGGACAAAATGCAAAAGTTTGCTATTTTTGTTGTGGAATAAAAACAAAAAAGAGTTTGTACAGTACAGACCAAAAGTTTGGACATACCCTTTCATTCAAAGGGTTTTTTTTATTTTCATGACTATGAAAATTGTAGATTAGATTGTAGTAAAACCTGACAGGGCACACCTGTGAAGTGAAAACCATTTCAGGTGACGACCTCTTGACGCTCATCAAGATAATGCAGAGTGTGTGCAAAGTAGTAATCACAGCAAATGGTTGCTACTTTGAAGAAACTAGAATATAAGACGTATTTTCAGTTGTTTTACACTTTTTTGTTTAGTACATATTTCCACATGTGTTAATTCATAGTTTTGATGCCTTCAGTGTGAATCTACAATGTCAATAGTCATGAAAATAAAGGAAACTCATTGAATGAGAAGGTGTGTCCAAACTTTTGGTCTGTACTGTATGTCTTACCGTTCTTTGCAAGAAAATTAACATGGCCCGAAACCATTACCAGCTGGTAAAAGTTTGATCGATGTACCTAATAATTGGTTTAACTTTATACAAGCTAGTTCAGCTATATGGCTTCCCACTTAAAATAAACATTACCTACATACCTATCATTAGCAGTCTGCTTGTGTAAGAAGGCGAAGAGGTCTGCAGCCTTGCCCGACCCCTCAAACACAAACACAGGCACAGGGGGCGCATTGCTAACATAATCCAGAACTGTTGATACAATGGCGGCGCTCCCTTCCACCACCACACACAGCACAGGCACTCCGTGGTTCAGGCCTGTGAGAAGGGACAATAAATAGTCATGATAAAAACCAAGTCAAACCACTGAACTTCAAAAGGATGAGTGAAGATGGATACAGCCTGAAATTAACAAAATTAACACTAATGCTGATATATATTTTGCCAGAAAGACCATGTCCCATCGTACATAATCAACAACCAGTGACATTAACTTACGAGGATGAATCTTCAGTAGCTGGATTTGTTTCTCCAGTTTTCTCCTGAGGCCTTGCTGACACCCAGGTTTCCCCAGCGTCCCATCATCCACCAACAGAAAGTGGGAGTGGAAACCATTAAGGCAGGTCCTCTTGCTTAAAGGGTTTCCCAGTGGCTGGTAGGGTCTGAATACCTGAGCAGGTGTTGAGTTAACATCTCACGAAAAGGACAACCATCTTGCTGGTTGTCAAATATGACCATTGTTATGTTAGTAAAATATGTTCATTGCTATGTTAGGAGGAATGAAACATAGATTTAGTACTAACATCTCTCCCGATGAGGTCCAAGTTGTTGTCGATCATTCCCCACGGTGTGATGCCAATCGTGTTTCTCTTCCTCAAATCGTGGCCTCCAAATAACTTCACTGCCTCACCCACATATTTAGACACACCTGGAATGTGTACAAACAGTAGCAAACGCAGTGCCATGCAAAAATACTCATTTTCCTTTAAACTTTTCTAAATGAAAATAATGCAAGATTTTCAGAGCTTCTATAAGACAAATTTCTGAAAAGTGTGCTGAGCATTTTGTCCGATTAATAAAATGACAAAAAAATAATCATATTTGCACTATCACAACATGCCTTTTTAATAAGTAAATAGGAATAAATATTGGGTCTACAAACATGTGTACATATTCCTTGTTACCTTCAATTTATTTCCTCATAAAAGTTCAATGTTTCGGACTCAAGGTGTACAAAGCTGGTAGAGACAATCCCATAAATGCATTATCTAAATACTGGAAGTTATAGTTGCAAAGAAAAGTGCTTCTAAAAGGACTGATTAAGGGACTGACTGATAAAACAGTAAAACACATTCAGGTTTACAGTTATAAAATAATAAAATGTGAAAAAGTTAAATGGTTATAATTGCTTCTTCAAGGCCCTACAGGTGTTGGTCTCATTGTTTTAGAGAAAATCAGTTCCTGTACTGACCTGTATTAATCCCATCAGTGAAAATCCACGCTCCTGTGCTTATGGCAGCCGTGATGAGCCCCTTACTGAAGGCCTGCTTCACCTTTGGGGGCAGAATAAAATTTTCTGACCCTCCGTGGACCGTCAGCAGTAGCTTCGGTCTCTCCATCTGCCATTCCCTGAGCATCAGCTGGAGCAGCGCCTCTGGTTTGGAGTCCACGGCCACACGAACATACTGGAAGAACATGGCACTGCTCAAGTCGTTGCGGCGATTTCCAACTGCTGCTCCCAAGGTTGTTTTGTCACTACAGCAGATAGCATCTTTGCCTACTCAAAATGCCTTAAATCTGCTTCCATCATAGCAAACCAAAGTTTACACAACCAGCAACATCTAGACTTCCATCTCACTCAGACTAGAGAAAGCCTCTACTTTTATAGTTAAAGCTATTTTTTTGTAAAAGGAACATTAATCATATTTTTTTTTAACGTTGTAGTGTAAATTTAGCAAATGCTGGCAAAAAGAACCACAGTTAATGGATCTACAAACCTTGGCGCGACAGACCCGCGTGGCAGTGTCTTGAAAATCTATGATCCCATAGGCGTTGGTAGAAGTGGCCTTTGTGTGAGCCTCCATGGACCACTCCTCCATGCCCTGTTCTGGACTGGGATAGAGGGAAATCGGAGGAAAAGACTCCTGCCAAGAGTGCTCCCCCATCAAGCGGCCACAGCAACATCTAATCAATGAAAACAAATTATCGGATATGTCAGAGCACTTCATCGTTAGATCTGACCGAGTCTGTTTGAGAAACATCTGTTCTACATTACAAAATCTCAGCTGAGCAGCTGTTTTCCTTAAGATCCACCATCACCTCAGACATTCCAGTTTCATAATTCACTTTTTTTTCTTTTTTTCTTTTTTAAAGAAAGCTCAAAATCAACACAGGAGGAATTGATTTTACCAGCGCTGGGCTAATTCGTACCACTACTTCCTGACCATGCTTACCATTTTGTCCCAGCCTACTTACAACATAAAACATACTATTTCAGACCCATATACTTTAACCATCGCATAACAGTTTCTTTCTCTTAGTTAGGGGTGCACCGATTGCAGGTTTCTGGCCGATCGCATATTACCAATCTGTAAAAAGCCTGCCGATTCCAATTGTGGGCAATGCTGTTTTTCTGTCTGAAATGTTCCCAAATTTAGCAAGATCATCTCTGAGTTGCCAACAGTGAGGTGACTCTTGTTAACTGCAAACATGCAGACAGCGTGAGGACAGGGGTTGATTTGTGCACCTTTGCTGAGGTAGATAAGATCAGTGGATAAGATCAGATTCACATGTAAGTATTGGCCGATCACCGATCTCCCAAAACAAAGGAAATCTGTGCACTCCTACTCTTAGTAGTGAAGTGATGAATTGTGGAGCTAAAGGACAGCAAAATACACAAATCTCACAAATATGTTTAATTATCTGCAATGGTGCCTAGAGGCACGACACGGATGGATGGATGGATGGAGGGAGGGATGGATGGATGGATGGATGGATGGATGGATGGATGGATGGATGGATGGATGGACATTAAATCATTTAAATATTTCCTCAGTGGATTTTTATATTGCTCTTTTTCTATTGTGGTTCTGATTCTCATACAGATCTATAAAAAAGAGATTATTTCCCCCATAAAGGAGCGCACTCTTAAACGTAGAGTTTCTACAGTAGTCAGATAACCACATTTCGTAAGTGAAATTACTTTTGTTCGTCATTTCCTACGGTTGGTATGAGTCATTTACAGGAGAACCGAGTCATGGCAGCTCTTACTTGACTTACTGAATCAGTAAGTCAAGTAAGAAAAAGGCCAAAACTGAAAGTGCAAAACATTGATGAGGCATAAGGATCAGCACCCAATTAAACCCACGATTCAATAGTTTCAAATCACGTTTGTGACTGAAAGTGACTTCAATGACTCATGGTAACCTTTTTCTGATTGACTTTATCAGTCCTTCATAAAAGTGTTGAGGACATGAGGCCCAGTCTTCCATACAGCATTGCCCTGACTCTCCATAGAATTTAAATCACACTAAGGATCTGGCCTTTGACTAGATCACTGAAACAAATAGATAATTTTTATTTTTCAGCCATTCTGTTGCAGATTGGGTCATTTACCCCCTTCGCGGATTTGGTCGTGAAGGGGGTAAATAGGTAAACCTGAGAAAACCGATTTTCTCAGGTTTTATTTGAGGGAGCTCAAAAAAAAGCTCCTTGCCAGCAGTAGGTCACTTAGTTATTAGCTTGATCCAGGGTCGTATGTCATGAGAGTTAACTAATACTTAACTAACACTAATATTTCATCATCATCACTAATACAGTCACGATGATGAAATATGACAGATAGAGCTTATCCTTTAAATTCTAGTAAATAGTTTCATTGGAACCTAACAGCGTTCCTACACCAGGAAAGAATACTGCATATGTAAGTTATAATATGTGATGTTTTTGGGAATTCATATTGAAAGTAAGGTTTTCCTACAATGTTTATATTGTATAGGCAGCTGCTCAAATTGTCCCTTTGTGTCTTTTAGGGATGTTGGTACAGTTATGAACTGAACAAATGCTGCAAAGAATAAAATCACACCTTATTTTCTAAGTGCATAAATCTTCATTATTGCAAAGATTTTTACACATTTCTATCCACAACCAATTTTTTATTTGTCTGTCTCTTCTTTGTATGTTTCTATATATTAAAAAAAAAGTGCCAGAAAGACGAATACTGAAGCGTAAGTATGTAACAATATGTTGCTAAAGCAACTCAAAGTAAATTGTTTGCATACATTTTAAACCCCCCAGCTGACTAAGCCAGACTGCAACAAGTCTTTCCTGTCTCCCTCCCTTCCTCTTCACCTCCCCTTGTCCTTGAGTCTACATATTCCTGTTTCATTGTTTATTATGTTGCCAAACTTTTTTTTTTTAAACACATGCCTTCTCTCATTTTCTCACATCACCTGAACAGTTGATAACTCACTGACCAGCTGCAGCTTGGGGCATTTTGAAAATAGTGTGTCAGTGAAATGGAAAACAATGTGGGAGCAGTACAAAAACAGCAAACACAGGAACAGCACAAATAACAGAGGGCAGTGAAATCTACACAACAATCAAACAAGAATGCCAATGCTACATGGGCAGCCAGGTGGTAATGCACAATAAAATATTAACTAAAAATTCGCAAATAATACCTGATCAGGCTTTGGCACACTTGGCATATTGGAATGCATCTGAAAGAAACAGGAAATAACACATTATGGAATAATCAACATGGTTCCTGGAATAAAGAAAAGGCTGCCAAGTGGTTCTGTTCTCAGAAAGATGTTTATTTCCACCCACCAATGTTAATATTATACTACATACATTCTTCCAGGAATCATAAAAGCCATCCATGCAGCCAGTTTATAGTTTACCTGTGTTGGTCCCAAGAGGAAGGGATGAACTTTACACACTCCCTTCTGAAGAAGCTCTCCTCAATCCAAGATTTCCCCGTCTGAAATAGGAAAACATACAATTGAGATAATATAAACAACAAAAAAGGTCAAGCCGATTGTCACAGAATTCTCATCTTTACAGATTAATTTATTCTGAGGAAAAGCAAACATCTTCCTTTAGGGAACAAAAACCTTTTCAGTGAAGTTCATTGTAGTCAAAGCATTCTCTACAGCTGAATTCAAGCTTCAGTCCTTCACCATCAGACTTGTCTCCCACCAACAGTGAAACACCACAGAAATGTGAGCAACAACATCCTAGCTCTAGTCAGTTTCTCCGACAGATTCAACAATAGCAGAGCTGTGTTTGTAGGAAACATACAAATATCCCCTTCCTGAGATTAGGCCACATGTTTTTGGTGGTTTACTCCCACCACAGAGTCTGACTGTGTGAACACTTAGCAAGGCCCTGAAGCGTAGCTGGGTTTCAGAGAAAAGAGATTTTCCGATAGATTAAAAAAAACCTTAGTACAAGGGCTGCAGCCTCACAGAACACCACAAGAGAGCGAAAAACAAATTCACTGAATTACTAAGTTATTTAGAGCAAGGGGTTGTAACAATTTTAAGTTATGCTCATTTGTGATGACATAGAAACACTATATTGCTATATAATTTAGAGAGACTGTCCAGCAAAAGCAAAAATAAAATAAAATTCTCAACTATCTATGCCAAACACTGCATGAACTATAGCAATTTATCACTTCCTGTAATGTTACCTCACATGAGTAGACTTGTTACTTGGTATCCAAAATAGTTTCTAGTATAAAAGTTTGGAAAATGTTAGATTTTAGTTTAGTGGAAATAATTCAGGTGCTTATCTGTTACATTTACTCTTTTAGACATTTTGTATTAAATCACCAGATGTTGGAAAATAATCATTTTAGTCTCAAAACAAAAGAAACAGAAATAGAAGCCAAGTCTAAATATAACATGAGGGACATTACTGCTACTACTACTACTGTTTAATGATTTGTTTCTTTAATTAATGCATTTTAACAATATTTGTAAGCAACTGATTGTCATTATATATGCAGTTAAGTCCAAAAGTATTTTTTGGATTTAACAGATTTGGGTTTAATGTTTATTCTCACTGGAGACATTTTTAATATCATGGAGTGATTACTATAAATCTAACAGAGACTCTGTGGAGAAAGTTATACATTAGAATGAAGGTGAAGAGTATAAATTATCTTGTTTTGTTTGTTTGTTTGTTTTTTACCCTAATTTAATATATTTTTAAAAGGTTCCAACCACAAATAGAAAGTTTATACTTGTGGGTTAATTAGTCAGGCTTAAGAGCCTAGAAATGTTTGTTCATTTTTTCTGTTTCTTTAAAATATGCACATATTTATAACAATTTGTAGTTTAAAAAGAAAATCCTACTTTACATCCTACTTTGACACATTACTTTGAAATTGAGGATGCTATTTTTTAATAATACCATAAGCTATAAATGTGGCTGTTTTTGCTTTTACATTTCTGACATTGTCCAATGCATCTCAATGTCTATCCTGCAGGTGAAGGAAATGTGTAGAGCCTTCACTGAAAGGGAATGTGCAGCAACAAAATGCTGCAATGTGCAGCAGCATGTTGAACAGGGACAACATGCTGCATGTCGTTGTCCTATCACTGTTTTCTATAAATTCAGTGGAAACTTGGGTCATACTGTGTCTTTGCTTGGAATCTCATAATCGTGCAGCTTTGAAACCAAAAAGTTTATAAAACCGTAGTGCAACTTGATAATGGCATTAAGAAATTATCTTAGTATGTTTACAAAATGTAAACAAAACTTCCCAGCCTGGATTTTGTCAAATATATATTTTCACACTCAATGCATAAAAATTTCTTGTTTCTTATACTTCAACAAATTTTTACAAAACGACAAGAAAAGTGTCATGGCAAGTACAAGAGTTTTGCCGTCTAGCGTTGTGCACATGCGCAGTATTACGCGTCTGTACGTGGTTAATTGGAAAAACTTCACCCTAAAACTTACCTCCGCACCTAAAGTACAAGTTATAAGAAATGTTTAAAGAGAAAATTAAACACAAAGTCCAGCAGACAGAATCTGGCTTTTCGAAGTTCCCTAAAAATTGCACTTCGCATCTCATTTTACCATGTTTTCCCTGACAAGTTCGACTAAATGAACTTGTCAGCTAATAGCTGCTGTCGTTGAGAGCTAACGACAGCTAATATAGTAGATAAACCGTACGGAACCGGTTCTGGACTCGGGTCAGAACACCAGAATCTCTTCGGGTGATTTACATGATTCTCCTCCTCTTGCATAACTTACCATGGCTGTGCTCTGCGGGTAAAACGTACATAAAATGTTTTAAGTCTAACGGAGAACTTCTTTCAAATCCCACCTCTTCATCATTACTCTGTCGTTTAGGCTTTTATCAGCCGCCGGTCCAAAGGGCACCGAGCTTTTCCAAGAAGCCTTGAGGAACTCATGACCTCCTTCCTCCTCCTTCCAACACAACCAGGACTGTCCGACCTCCGGAGCGGAGCCGCGGTCCTCCCCTTCAAACCACAACATGCTTCACAGCAGCAGCAGGGGCAAAGAAGGACTGGCTTTACTCGCAGTGAACAGCTCTACGCCAACAAACATGTTACTCCATTGTTCAGGTGAAGAAAAAAATCTAACCCATTTTCTATTATCCCTTGAATTGCCCCTGACAGAAACAGTCACAGAAAAATAGTCACTTGGTTTCTGGAAATGATTTTATTTACAAGAAAAAAAAACCCTCTGGTTATCAAATAGCAATGAGCAGTCCTGATTTATACACAAGTTCCTAAATCACTGTGTTAAAGGTGCAGTATTATGTTAAATCGACTTCTTTTAGGAGCTTATCCCCTCATCGAAAGCATACCTGGAGTGTTGCTTTGATTCTTTCATGCATGTTGCACCAACTTCGAGGATGGAGCTCTTCCTCTGAGCAGCAGTCTCCAAATTTCCGAGCTTCTGCCTCATAGAGCAGCTCTCCCACCTCCTTCAGACTAGCCAGCAGCAATTAGCAAACACCTGGAGAAAACCTGCTGAGCTCATCATACAAGCTACTTCTCAGTGCAACACCGGAAAGATTTTAAGGGATTAATGCAGGAGCTGTTGTGAAGACTTCCTAAGAAAAAGGAGTGTCAGAAAGAGCAGGAGGTTTTAAAGAGACAGAGACCCGATTTCAAGACTTTAAATAATATTGAATTTATTTTAAGTCATATTTGATATGTACAGCATTTTTGTAATGACTAAAGGTGAGATAGTCACAATAGGTGAGATAGAAAGATAGATAGGTGAGATTGTGATACAAAATTGCTCTACTTGCCTGGAAAATAAATAATACTGAACCTATAACAACTTATGAAACTCTGAATCTATTCTTCCCAACTAGACGCGAGTCATTTAGATTCTCACAATGTGATAACTGGGTAAAAACAAGACTGCTTCTTTGTATCATATTAATAGAAAAATCCAAAACTAAAATCTAAAGAATGATCTTGTAGTTTATTTAAAACAGCTTGCCAACCAAACTGCAGCAATTCCTTAACAAGCGTGATGAATGGGGCTCAGTCCTGACCTTTCAGAACCAGAAATATTTCTGAACACCCTACTACTTTCTTTTGCAAGTAGTAGGTTTGTTTCAGCTCACTGTTAATCAATGTGCAGCAACAAGTTGGTGAGGGGTAATGTAGACTTATCGTATGCTGCATAGTGCCAGTCAGGCACTTTATTAGGCTTCAATAATCCCAACCTACAATAATTTTTGTAAAACCTTAAGTAATCAAACCTGTTTGTTTACATGCATGTATACAAATTTTCTTTTCTTTTTTTCTTAATAAATCCAGAAGATAAAAAATTGTTCAAATCTCATATGAAATTTTACTGAAGACATCGTTACCAACACCATGTGGACCAGCTGGTTTATAAAATATAACAGATTCTGCTCCTTGATCCAACCAAAGTAACTCAGAGTGACCTCTGCTGAGAGATGTTTATTTAGGGACCAGATCCACATTTTCCTTGCAGCAGAATACAAACATAGGGTTCTTGTTCATGTCTTAATTATATATATTTCCAGAGTTCGCCAGCCGTTTTCTGATAGTTACTAAGCATAAACACGAAACTTGACAATGACTATATGGCAGATATTTCTGCTGTGACTGGTCTTTAGAAAACAGAACCTCCAGACACTATTGTCTAAGATTAAGGACAAAAGGAAGAAAGAATAAAGGTGAGACTAAAGGGAAATATATGTATTTAAATCTGAAAAATACTAAAAACAAATGCCATCATTTTCCAGACTGCACAGAACACTGCATGTACATTCTGGAAAATTACTTAAACTTATCAGTTGTCAAAGTCGGTACAAAACATTCCTTCTGCTGCGTGAGTTGATGTATGGTAGATACGAAGCACTGAATGGCAATCGGCTCCTTCTTGCACTTGACAAACTCACTACTTCACAGACTCTGCTGGAAATCGGCAGATGTGGCAGAAAAAAGGTCAGGGGTGTAAATGAAGAACAGCCTCCGCTTGCTCTTACAAAACCCATTAAACATAAAGCTTCAGAATAACCAAGAGCTCCTTCACAAAGCATCTCAAAGTCACTGAAATCCTACAGCAAGGCATCCACTTTAGCTCTATTATCTGACATGTCTATGGGATTAACAGAATCTGTTTGCTCAGGTAATAAAACACATCAAGTGTTCATCATCTTCAGGTCTCCATTGCATCTGCAGTTGTGTCATTCTCTTTGGACTTGTCTTTTTTTGGGTAATGGTCACTAGACTCTTCTAGCAATGAAAGGTCAAGTTCAGGTAAGGGGACCCTCCAGTACTGAAAAGAGTTATAAGTGCCATCTTCATCCGCTGTCTGAAAGAAAAAGAAAAGGCATGTGAGCATCTAGAAAAACTTTGATAGTACTAAAAGCAAAGATGCAAGAAAACTTGAACAAACAAATCTTGAAAATTATCAGTTAATTTCTCTTGCTAATTTAATTCAAAAGTGAAACTTGCACAGATTCATCACAAAGAGTGATGAATTTCAAATGTTTATTCAGGTAAATTTGCTGATAGCGTTACAGTAAAAATTAACAACGTAATGTCATTTATTAGGAAATGACAACTGTACAAAAGACCAACAGTAATACTGTTACATTACATGCACTTAGTGCTTGTTTTGGGCCTCCTTTTGAATGATTTACTGCATCAATGCAGACTGGAATGGATGCAATCAGGCGTTATCAATTTTCTATTAATACACATGAATACAGTACGTAAACAGACATACGTATTGCTAACAGATTTTAGCAATGAGTATTACTGTCTGCTGGAAAACTGTTGTCATTTTTCCCCATTATTGTGTAAACCACAACATAACATTTCTGTATTTAACTATAATTGTATTTCATTTATATTGAGAAACAGAGTTGGGTTTTATCAAAATCAAGAGCAAATACTTTAAATAAATCTGGGTGTAAAGAATTTTGTATGATATACGAGTTAGCTTTTTAACAAGATTTTTTTATGTTATGCTAATTTACAGAGATGCAGCCGTCATGAAATTATAACATCACATTCAAATTCAAGCCATGCTGGATGAGTATTAAAATATGAGCAAACAACGACATCTAGTGGCAGTTTACGCTCATTACATAATCATTTGCTTTCAAGAGAGTAACGTCTATCGGCTAAATACTGCTAAATCAAACCATGATGACATACTTTATCTGTTGCATTAACAGTGTCTGAACCGACGCTGTCCTCTCGCGGTCGCTTATTTCTTGAAAGTGCGCAGGACCTGCGGCCGTCCCGGAAACTTCCAGAAGATGGAGTATTCAAAACATCCTTTGCATGCTTTCCAGAGTCCGAGGGTGAAATCGCTGGACAAGAATATGCTTCTTCGTTGTCGAAATAAAGAGGCCTTTTTCTGCAGCGACTCCCCAGTAAAGTCAGTAGAGATGGGGAACTCACACCTCCCACTAAAGCCATGCTCTCCAGCTGCATGTCAACACTGTAAATTGGAGGGAAGTATCTTCTCTTACTGGGAGAGTCGAGTAGCACAGTTTCTTCACCGCGTCTCTTTGCCATCTAAAGTCAGATCTGTGAAAGAATCAGCGGTAACAAGTAGCAAAGTAAAATCTCCTTTCTTTTAAAAGCTTCACACAAATGCGCGTAGTACAAGGGCAGAAAAAAGAATACCGGTAGTGACATACAACAGCCGCTGTCAAAAGGACCAATCATGGAGGAGCTCTGCTGGTTAAAGCCCGCCCACCATCTTTCCTCTTCCTGTGGTGAGCAAAAACACTACCCCGCGCGCCTATAATGAAGTTGAAATAAAGGCAAAGATAATTATAAAATCTTTCTTCATATTTATTTTTTTTTCTCTAAACGTTTGGCTTTATTTCAAAGAAAATGATGACGACAGCTACACAGCTTAAACACTGAACGGTGACCGATGTAAATACAGCCGATTTGAGTAAAAATAAATAAATTACAAAATGTGTAATTCAGTTGCAGAGGCACACGTGAATACTTACAAACTGTGGCAAGGGAAGGCAGTGAAGTAAAATAAGTTAAGAGTGAGACCTAATGGCCAAACAAAGTGAACGCCTTCTGGTTCGGAGTTCACAACAAACCAATAAAAACAAACATAACTCTGATAACTCTTGTAACTTCATGATCAAAAAATGATGTGATGACCCTTTTTTTTAAAGCTGATATTGCAGTCCCACGAAGTTTGATACCACTGGGGAGTTATCAGTATCAAAGTTTTAAAAAGCTGGTTTCAAAAACTGCTAAAATTGTCAGTCATTTTACCATTTCTCTCTCTCTCTCCCACTGCAGGTCAGCTGACTGAAAGGAGGCCACTAGACTTCTCCAACTATTACAAGACACAAACATTTACCTATTTAAAATAAATTAGATAGTGAGCTTTTGTTTTGAGGTTTTGGGTCATTACTCTCATCATAAAAACAAGGTTTCAAGGTTTCTTTCACTCAAGCTGTCATTCTATTAAGATCTCATGGCCCATGCCTGCTTAGCACAATCCAAATGTTCAGCTGTATTCAGATGCGCAAGTTCACCAAAGAATCTTAATGTTAAAGCACCTTTAAAGAGAGGCAATTTAAAAAGGCGTATTTAGGGAGAAAATGAAAACATGTCCACATTGCTTGTGTCTTGGTGGTTGAGCTTCTATAGAAATTTTATGTCACGTTTGCCTGTTGCTGCCCTCTCGCCTGGACGACTTAGCAGCTGGTGGAGAATTTTGTTGTAAATCTTCTTCTTCTTGACCGTTAAAATGCAGTGTAGGTTTTCGAGCAACAAAGAAGACACAGTCGTAAACGTATCTCAGCATAGAGCACTCGTTCTCAGTGTACGTAGTCTGCATTGATTCCTTCTCCACCTGTGACAGAAATAAAACTGCTTTTCTACCATAATGATTGTTTTCAAGGCAACAGAATGCAATAACATTTATATAATGCAAATTTACCTCAAAGATGAAGCCATATTTTAACATTGCTGTCCTGATGTCTTCATAGCTAAGTTCAATAGAGAGCTCGTTGGCTATATTTTCAAAGTGATAAAGCAGCGGACCTTAAAAACATAGGAAAATGAAAGTCTTAAATTAAAAAGATCTTAAAAGCCTTAACAAAGAAATCAAAAACAGAGAGATGTGACAGAACACTAGCATAGGCCCCAGAAGTTGGTCGACTGTTTCTGAACAACCTTCTTGTTTTATAACGACACACTGGATATGTTTCTGTTGCAAACTATAGTCCTCTTTAGTCGATCCTCAAAATCTCCCAAGCAAGTTTCAAGAGATTTATTGTCATGTACAGAATAAAGACAGTGGCTCAGCGATAACAATGAATTTCTTACCTGGCTTTTTTTGTTTGTTTTTTTGCTATTCAGCAGCAACAAAAACTCTTAACATAAATACCAAGAAGACTAAAGCAATAGTGGTTACAAATACTAAGAATAAAATACTAAAAAGGAAGAAACTGAATTAACGTCATTCAAGGTCATTATGTATCAGTGTTTCAGATCATTGTGGAAAAATGATCTGAAACACTGATAAGATCATGTGTAAGATAAACAGTTGCTCATTCAAGTTATGTCAGAAATGTGCTTATTAAATATAACATCTAGTGTTTTTGAATGTCTCTAGTGCAGCTAAGTTTTCTTTTGACAAGGAAGACTCACCAAGATTGATCCATACGCCTCCAGGCTTAAGAATCTTCCAGATTGTGTCCACATATTCCAAGACATTATTAGCGGTGTCAATAAAGAAGCAGGTTGACACACAGTCCCAGCACTCTGAGAGGAACACATGGTGTCACAAGGTAATGTCCAGTACCACTTAGGCACATATTTACTTATCTTTTACTAAATAATAATAATAATAAACACTTTTAACTGAGACATCTGAACTACATCTTGCATTGGAATAAGGTTCTAACCAACCAAATTGATTTTAACATTTGACAACAAATCTGACGGAGTCCACGTCAGCTTTAGCATACCCAATTCACTGTAAACCTCCACAAAGTCCCCGGCTACCATGGAGAAGTCAGTGTTTAGAGGCAGACTCTGGGGGTTAACATCGGGGAATCTGATTGGCCGTGTTTGGTCGGAAGACTTCTTGTTGTTGCTGAACTGGTGGATCCAGGGATAAAGGGTCAGAGCATTCTCCTCCTCACATCTGAGCAAAGACGTTCAAACTCGTCAGTAAAACGAGGATATAGCAATAATCAGCGTTTCACTAAGTTAAATGATACAATTTTTTTCAGAACTTTTAAAAGGTCAAAATTATTTAAATTTAAGACTTATCTGAGCAAGAAAAAAAAAGGAGCTACGATAACATCACTTACTTAACTTTTATTTAAATGAACTTAAGTGGATGCATTCAATGTGTTACCTGTTGAGAACAAAGTTTGAGGAGAAAAGCATGAAGAAGCTCCATTCGTTGCCCTGGCATGAGTATCCCAGCCGAGCAATCTCCCAGGCAAGTCGACCAAGCCCAGCACCGGGAATCAGCACACTCACCTTAGACACATCACTGATATAATAAAATGCACAAAAAAGCACACCTCACATAGAAAGCACTGACATGTTTGTTCAAAATATGGTCTGTTAAAACCATCTTACAGTAGAGTTCATTTGCTGAAATCACATGCATGTAGATGTAAAAGTGAGCAGATAAAATTCCTACTATTGGTCACTTGGGAAGAGCCTCTGGATCTCTTGAATGATTGGTTTGTAGCAAGAGTCCCTCTCAGCCTGGCCTGCTTCACTCCAGTCTCTAACAAACTGCTTTATGGTGGACTTCAGTTTGTCCATGTCAAATGTAGTGGATGGCCGTGCCTTCCTCGGATCCTCCTGACAAAATACAGGCGCAAGGACAGTACCAAATTTTAAGAGAAGAGCATGTTGGATATACAACAAGTTATAAGCAGTGTGTGTTTGTGCAAACTCAGAGTTAACATTTTCCAACACTCAACCTTCTCAAGTGAGGCTAAAGCATTTTTTTTTGTTTTTAACTCTGTCCTAACCAGATGTGTTAAAAGTCTCCATTCATACACCGTGTTCCAAATTATTATGCATGTGATATTTTCTCAGATTTTCTTAAATGGTCAATGCAAATGATGGTCAGTATAATTTTCAAGTCATGAGCTATTACAGTATAAATCAAATTTTACTGAACAAATATCCCCAAGAGAACAGTACTTTTTTCAAAAATAAAAAACTCAAAATGCACTGTTCCAAATTATTACCACACCATGAGTTTCTCCCCTTTCATGCCCATAGCAGCCAATGACACAGTGGTATTCCTTGCAGCATCAGATGGTGCATTGTCATGCATGAAGATGATTTTGCTACTGAAGGTACGGCTCTTCTTTTTGAACCATGAAAAAAAGTGATCAGCCAGAAAGTCCATATACTTTGCTGAGATCATTTTCACACCTTCGGGGACTCTGAAGGGGCCGACCAGCTCTCTCTCTCCCCATGATTTCGGCCCAAAGCATGACTCCACCACCTCCTTGCTGACGTCACAGCCGTGTTGGGATGTGGTGGCCATCCACCACCAATCCACTACTGCGTCCATCTGGACCATCCAGGGTTGCACAGCAGTCAT